>JARHVA010003378.1:0-147500 GCA_037957365.1 Torreya grandis | reverse complement strand
AAAATGTCATTTTTACCTTAGATGACTATTCAAATATGTTAGAATAAATTTACCATAATAATATTCTTATGTAAAAGTGAGGTTGTTATCTATAAAACAACTCATGTAGTTTTTAGACTAATTTGTTAGTTGTTAAACTAATTTAGTTGAATAAATCTATTATGGGCCTATTTCATAATATAGTAGATTATAAATTATTAAGAGGTTATTTACTCATCTTATTTTTTAGGAATATTATGAGAATATGTTGGGTTATTAATACATTTCTATAATTGATAATTTGTAAGCTCAATAAATCATATTGAATTTATGCTTGGATTTGGTATGATTTAAATCTAGTTTCTTTTGCCAACTAAGTGGAGAAAAATGAGGCATTTGAATCTAGTTTATTTTTCCAACTAAGTATTCCAATGTAGATTTCACTTCATGGAGGTATGATTTACATCTAAAATGCCTATTTTATTCTATTTAAAATACAAATTTATCTTTTCAAAGTTTTGAATTAGTGCACAAAGGCACTGGTAGATTTGTTTTTCGATAAAATATAACCATAAGAGGTCTAGAGATCAAATCACAAGCAAGTGTAAAAGACAAAACTAGAAAGAGACAAAATAAGAAAAGGAAAAAATTGGAGGGATTATTTTAATTATTTTTATTTTACTAAATTTTATTTTCTATTTTATGTAATTTTAAATTTTAAATTGAAAATATTTGTAAAATTATTTTATATCTGGTAAATTAAATCAGTGCAAAAACAATGAGATTATAAAAATTTCATTCATAGTGTTTAGTATTAAGGACACCTCCAGTTTACATTTATGGTTAATGCCATCACACTTTAACTACTATGTTTATAGCCTAACATAGCTACAAAAATGATGTCTAGGCATCTACCCTTTAAATTATCAAGGAGTAATAAGGTTCAAAAATATTCATAAACCATCCCTCCATTATCCATTTGTTACTATCGATAAACATAAATCCTGATAGTTGGAATTTCCAAGTATATAGGGAAGTTAAGCCCACGTATGTAGAATTCATTCTCAGAGTGTGGTAGCGATAGAATGAATACCTTTCATGTATTATCTAGGTACCCAATATCATTTTGCTCTCATGTGAGTTAAAGTCTCTTTCATGTACTAACGAGTATATCAAAAGGATGAGATCTTCCAATACTGATGGGTACATAAGAAGGTGCACATATAGAGAAGTTTAGTATATCAGTTTGAAAATATATAGAAAGGGGAACCTTTTGGAGTTTTAATGCACTAATCCATCTCATTTATATATTTTGATCAAATTTGTACACATGGATGGAAATAGACTACATTTTATTCTATGAGATACTCAGCTTCTTTGAGGTGACAACTACGTAGCATGGAAAAGTAAGGTTAAAACCCACTTAGAATTTGAGGACATATAGACAATTATTGATGGCATATAGACCCAACATGCTACTGGCACTGATCAACAGTGAAAATATGACAAAGCAAATCATAAGGCTAAGCTAATAATCATGTTTAGAGTCTTAGATGAGGTACAAAATCATATCCGTAATGACACTATAGCTTAGGATGTTTGGGATAAGATTCAAAAATATTTGAGGCAAAGAATCAAAACCAAATTATTCATCTACAAATCCAACTCCATAGTCTAAAGTTAAAACTTGAGGAAAAAGTAGAGGCCTTTCTTCATAAAGTTACAACCTTGCAAGCTTTGCTTGAAGCATTGGGCGAACCAATGAAAGATGACTCTTTGGTTTCCTATTATTCTAAGATCTCTACCCCTCACATATAATTTTTTTGTGACCATGTTGAATGTCATGGGTCAAAAACCAATCTTTGTCTCATTGGTTAACATGTTGCAATAGGAAGAAGCCACGCATAATGTAGAGGAACTTGATGAAGAGCATGCACTTGCCTCCTCTCAAAAAGGGAAGAATCCCATGGAGACTTTTAAACATAACCCTAAGAAGAATAATCACCAACACTAGCAGGGGAACAAATCTCATCATAAAGGGTTTGTCTTATTTATGGAAAGATAAGATATGACCTCAAACATTGATGGTATAATGGATTCACATAGGGCTCATCTAATAAGAATCCCACTTCACATAATCTACCTTAGTCACCAAAGCTTAAACCCCATTCCAAAAAGCAATGGAAGAAGAAAAAACATGGCAAGGTTGCTGAAGATGATCATTCTTTAGAAGATGATCATGTATTTACTACAAAGACACATGAGGAACCTTGTTCTTAAAATTTCATCTGGTATGTTTATTATAGTGCCACAATGCACATGAAAAGACACAATGAATAGTTTTCCACTTTGCACCAATTAGGATTTCGGGGTAATGTTTTTCTTGGTGATGACTCATCATGCACTATTCAAGGTAAAAGTGATGTTTCTTTACAGATTGGTAACCACACTACCAAGATCACAAATGTCATATATGTTCCAGGACTCACTAATAACTTATTGTCTATAAATCAACTTCTTGATCACAATCTCAAAGTTGAGTTTGATCACAATCATGGTGATAAGTTTTGCCTGATCAAGAAAAAGTCTCAAGGCTCTACAATTATTGCATGATCTTTGAATAGAGGTAAAATGTTTCATCTTAATATTATACATAAAGACCATTAAAAACTTGTTGTGAAGGGTACAAACAAATCTCCACCATAACACAAAAGATATGGTCATTTGAGTTTTGGGTATTTGCTTACATTAAGCAAACACAACATGGTTAGAGGTCTTCCCACACTCAAACAATCTTATGATATATTTTCTAGTTGTTTAATTGGTAAACAATGAAGAGTTCCTTTTGAAAAAAGTGAATGTTGATCTCCTTATCCATTGGATCTGGTGCACATCAATCTATTCAGACCTATGACTTCTAGCCTAAAAGGATATAAGTATTTTCGACTCTTTGTTGATGATAATTCTCACAAGATGTGGGTTTTGTTATTCAAGACTAAGGATCAAGAATTATAAGCCTTTAAATACTTCAAGATCTCTATTGAAAATGAAACTGGTTGCAAAATTAAGGCCCTTCATTCAAATCATGAGGGGGAATACACTAGTAAAAAGTTCACTGCATACCTTACAGAGCATGATATATGTCATCAATACGCTTCTCCTTATACACCATATCATAATGGTGTAATCATATCATTATAGAGACATTTTGAATCATGGTTGAGGATTCACAACTGCCATGTTCATATTGGGCAGATGTGTGTCTCACAATTGTATATTTGCTAAATAGGTCACCCACCAAAGCTTCTAATGGAATTACAAGCATGGATTGGGACAAAGCCAAAAGTCTCTCATCTTTGAGTTTTTTTAAGGCATACATGAATGTCCCAAAGAATAAAAGGAATAAATTGGATAAGAAAACCCAGGAATACATTTTTGTGGGATATAGTAATGAGTTGAAAGCATATTGGCTCATTGATCTAGAGACTATGGAGATTCCTATCAATAGGGATGTAGTGTTTGCTGAGAAAGGTGAAATAAATTGATCTTCCTCATAAAAATCGATATAGGCATCAGACATGTAAACTTTCTAGATGAAAATAGTTGTGATGGTCAATCAAAAACTCCAACACCACTAACTATTATTCAACCTATGCCTAAATGGTATATGAGTATAATTCAAAATAAAAAATTGGATGAACATCTAAACACTTCATCTAAAAGATTGAGGACTCATAGTATGGCTCATGCATAGGTAAATTTGGCCTTAATGAGCATTGTTGTATAAACATTTGATCCTTTTACATTTCGTGAAGCCCTAGAGTCCAAACCTTGGAAAGATGCCATAGATGCAAAATATCAATCTCTCATGAAGAATGATGCATGGAAGCTTGTTGATCTTCCATTAGGGAAAAAACCTAGATCAGATGAAAATGGGTCTTTAAAACCAATTACAAAGTAGATGGTAGTATAGCTAAGCATAAGGAAAGACTAGTATCAAAGGGATATGCATAGAAAGAAGGTATAAAATATGAGGAGACTTTTTCTCTTACAACTAAGATAAATAAAATCAGGAGGATCTTTGTAATGGTTGCATAGTTTTGATGTCACATTCATTAAATGGATGTCAAAAGTGCCTTTTTAATGGAGATCTATAGGAAGAGGTCTGCATGACTCAACTAGAAGGTTATGTCACATGAGGGCAAGAGCAGAAGGTGTGTAGATTCATAAAATATTTGTATGGTAACAAACAAACTCCTAGAGCATGGTATATACAAATTGATGAGAATCTCGTGAAGCATGGATTTTAGAGGAATCCATATGATCCCAATCTCTACCTCACAAAGCCAAGGGGGAAGATTATTTATATCAATGATCTAGTCATCACTGGTAGTTTAGTGAATATGATTGATGCACAAAAGAAATATGTCAACTGATTATTTGACATGACATAGCTTAGGTTACTATACTTCTATCTTGGATTGGAAGTATGGAAAAAATATCACCAAATATTTATGTCTCAGATGAAATATACTAAGACATTGATCAAGAGGTTTCAGATGATGGATTATAAACCAATGGCTAAAATTATGGAGAAAAGGCTTCAAATTTCTCACTTAGATCCATAACCACCAGTAGATTCCACTATTTATCATCAGTTGATTGGGAGTCCCATCTACCTCACATACACTAGGCCATATATCAACTATGTTGTCCGTTATCTTTCTCAATTCATGCAAGAGATGAAGGAAAGCCACTATAAAATAACTAAGTGGGTATTGTGATATATTCAATGAATAATGGATTATGGCCTAGCATATAATAAGAAATATAAGTTCTTATTGATAGGATACACAAATGCATATCATGTTGGTTTAATTGATGACAAAAAATCCACCTGTGGGTTTATATTTTTTTTGGGATCTGGTTCAGACTCATGGGAGAGAAAGAATAATAAATTTATTTTTCATTATTTTACTGAGGAAAAATATTAAACTACAAGAGGAGTTGTCTATGAGGTGATATGGATACATCACATACTAGTAGGATTGGGAGTTTCACAGACTCAGCAAATAATTATGACTGCAATAATCAAGGTGTTCTTAAACTTGTTTGCAATCCAATTTTTCATGAATCCACTAAGCACATTGAATTTCAAGTCCATTTCATACATGAACATGTTCAAAAACACAATATACAACTCTAGTATTACCATACTCAAGATCAATGTGTAGATGTATTCACAAAGTCACTTGCACATGATAATATTGAGGCATTCAGAAGTTCTCTCTTGTACTCTCCAAGCTATGGTAAATTAAATAGGGAAATGTTAGAATAAATTTACCATAGTAATATTCTTATGTCAAAGTGAGGTTGTTATCTATAAAACAACTCATGTAGTTTTTAGATTACTTTGTTAGTTATTAAATTAAGTTAGTCAAATAAATCTATTATGGACTTATTTCATAATATAGTAGATTATAGATTGTTAATAGGTTATTTGATCACCCTATATTATAAGACTATTATGAGCATATGTAAGGTTATTAATACGTCTTTGTAATTGATAATCTATAATATCAATAAATCATACTGAATTTATGCTCATAAAATAAAAGGGAATTAATGGACCAAGAAATAACTTAGTGAATCAGGACAACATCTTAAATTGGTAAAGTCAGGTGGCAAGTATAAACCTGGAAGACCACTTGTCTCAAACTTAATAAATTTTGAAGTTCAAATTGATATAAGCAATAGAACTGAGAAGCATATATCAAAAATGCTTTCCAAATCTCTAGAGCATAAATTAGATCATGAAAATAATCCTCCCTTTGTGTTAGGAAACCATTCTACTCCGAAATTAGGAAAGAGGCTTATCGATTGTAGTGTTAGTGGGTTAAAATGCTAATTATAGTTTTGGATCCTACTCTCAAGTATTAGAATACTTTCTTCTTTTTAGTTAGTGTTTCTCTTAAGCTAAAAGTTCTTGTTGGTTTTACTGACTCTATCAGGTTTATTTGTCACTTTTTATCAGATGGGCTCTAGCCCTTTTTTTGAATAATAATAATAATAATAATAATAATAATAATAATAATAATAATAATAATAATAATAATAATAATAATAATAATAATAATAATAATAATAATAATAATAGCATAAATTCATAGATGTACCTCTATCAAAACCTATGATTGCTAGTCCCATTTAATCTATTGTACATGAAGTGTTAAAAAATAATAATCACATATTTTTGGTGGAGATGACGATGGAAAATGTGGTTGTGTGTTCCTTCATATGGCATGACAATGCATTGTGTGGTGAGGAGATGTTTTGTTTCATTATGAACTTGAGCAATGACAAAGTGGTGGGGAAGGGCAAGGCCATATAAAGCATGCAAGTGGAAAAATATTTCAAGGTGAGATTGGAAATGATGGGGAGGGGAAATGAAAAGATATTTTAGGGGATATTGTACACCAAAGATCTCATATCGTACACAATACCTAGATTCAGAGTTGTGATTGGATTTACATGACCTACACCCATGTGTGGTGACATCTTTGATTGGTTGTTTTCTATTGTCAAGAGTGGATGAGGATGTCATGAGCACCAATTTTATCATGGAAGGGATCCACATCTCATGTTTGGTTTGAATTAACATTACAATGTTGTTGACATGGAGACATGAGATTAAGGTCCCAAAGTCTATCTTGTAGCTTTTATTCATCCATGCTACTAATACATTGACACTCAGAAAAAATACATCGAGAATAAGAAAATAAAAAAATGTCATAATTAAACGCTGAAAGATAAGATGACCACAATTGGACTCTATCTGTAAGCATCTTATTATCCTTTATAACAAGAAAACATTAAATCTATTGAAGCACTAGTTATGAAAAGGATGTTTTAGAAAGATTATTAAAATGAATATTTGATTATTATTTCTTAACACTTCATGCACAAAAGGTGATATGGGGTTAGTGATTATGGTTTTGAGATAGGTACTATTACTTATTTACACTCTTTCACTTTATTGATTATGGTTTTGAGATAGGTACTATTACTTATTTACACTCTTTCAATTTATAAAATCTCATTTTAATGAAACTAAAAAAGTACATCCCTTTGGGTGAAACTTACACTCTTCAATATAGCAATCGCAAACATTCATAAAGGAAGTTATAACAATTGGAGGGGCACCTAATTTGAGATACATTATACCACCTAAGTGATTAGAGAGATTATGCAAAGACTAGTGGGGATTCAAACCTAGGTCCAATATCCTACCCAAAATTGATAGTGTTTTTGACCCTGTCAGCAATTTTACCTTTCCTCTATTCACCTAATAAAGAGAAGTGAACACTACTGTTACAAATACTAAATATTTTTGTAATATTACTGATAATGAGAATGAAAAATATTTAAAATATTTATATCTATATCTATTTGCATATGGCATCTTACATCGGTCAATTAGACTATATAGGAGACATCTTTGATTAAAAGAAGCATTTTCCATTTTTCATCTAATTGGTCTTAGATTCTTCTAATTAAATTTTAAATAGCTAAAGTAGTCAAAATTTTCATCTAATTAGTGTTAGACTCCTTTAAATTGACACGTGATGCATTCTATATGTTTTTAGAGGATCCATTAGATCTTTGACACTTGTTTCCATTGAGATGACACTTATTTCAATTAGGGATTGGGTAATTGAAATAGTTTAGTAAAACTGACAGTATATTAATAGATGTGACATGTCACTAAACTTTGTACATGTATCTACTTAGGGTTCTTTGAGCCCATCACCTAAAATATCCTATCATTGCCCTTCACCATCATCGCCAAACTCACATTGAAAACAAAAAATTACATCGTTTATGATGTATAAATAAAATTATATATATATATATATATATATATATATATATATATATATATATATATATATATATAAATAATATAATATTATTAAATATGTTTTAAAAATTATATATACTATTATACATATTTTTAGATTACATAATATATAAATATTATTATTACACATTTAGTTGTTTAATATTAATAAATAATAGTATTACTAATAATATATTAACTATATCATAAATTTATTATTTATATATATATATATATATATATATATATATATATATATATATATATATATATATATATATATATATATATATTACAATTAAAATAATATTTCTATGATATATTTTATTACATAAATTATTAAAAATATAAACTATTATATCTATATATTAATTTATATATTACAATAACATTTAATAATATTTATACTTATCTTATAATTATTTATATAATATATTATATACCATCATTTTATACACACACACACACACACACTTTTTCTGTATTTTAGAATATCAATGTTTTGTTTTCACGTTAGTGGAATTATAATGATGATTCAAGTCGTACATTAGATGTGGAGTTTTACTGCAATCAATTCGAATCTCATGACGAGTTCATCCACCCTTGATAATAGAAAATGACCAATCAAAGATTTTGAGTTATTGTACGCTGTAGACCTCTCTACAATAGGTGCAGGTCATGTAAATCCACTAGTTACCTTGAATCTGGGTTTGGTATATGACACCATTTGAAATACTCTATCATTACCCCTCACTACATCGCCACTCAATGCACCTTAAAATCTTTCACCACTTACATAATTTGTATATCTTCGCCCTTTCCAACTACTTTGCTGATGCTCAAACTCCCATGAAATGAAATGTCTCCTTCCCGCACAACACATTGATATGTCGTATGAAGAAATACAACCTCATTTTCCATCGTCGACTCCAAAAATATAAAAATATTCTTACTTCACTCTTTGTACACAAAAACTAAGATGGAATCAACACTCATATCAATTTACACTACCTCACTTTACAAATATCTGCTTAACAAAAACAAAATATTACACTCTTAGTTGATTTGTGCCCTTGAACTTTGTTCACTTGAATTGACCTAATAGTGAAGAACATGTGCTTCTAAAAAAAAATCATAAAATCATACCCTGCAAAAATAAGATGTACATGCCTAGTATTTAAAGTAGGGTAAATTCTTTTTACATACTGAAAATACAAAATAATTGATATATTGCAAATTATCTTACAATATATAACCAAAATGCTCCTTAATATCGTGAACCTTAAAAATATATTATTATCATCATCTGTGGGACATTGCTTTCACCTTCACCTTGAGGGAAGTGCTAGTTTATTCAATGAACCCATTTGTGTGAGGCTGCCAAGTGTTAAACATCTGTATTTGGTGCCGCTTTAAGAATTTACTACCCAGGGATGCATTACGTGTGTCACGATGAATCATTGCTTGTTGACACCTTTAACAACGAATTTTCTTCATATCATTCCTCATCACAAATTTTTCTTCAAGCCAACGATTTTCTTCCTGATCAATCCTCTTCCCGAATCCATCTTCAAATCAATCTTCTTTCCCGCATTAATATCGAGACGCCAATCGTTCGTCTTTGATATCTGTTCAGAAGTGACACCATATTAACAATGGCCGCAGCAGATTCTGGGCAGGGAGAAATGAAAAAGCCGGCCCGTCGTCCGGACACAATATCGATGTGGAGCGGTGAATTGAACGCAGACGTTGCGGCGAAGGAAGCCTACGCTCTGTCACCCGGCACCGTGGAGGACATGTTTGCCAGGCCTTCAGACGTTGCAGCAGCCTCTGAAGAAGATGCCGCCGCCGACAATAAGCAAAACCCTAAAAAAGGCTTGGCCGAGAAAGTGAAGGAAAAACTTTCAGGGCAGGAACATCAGAAGAAGGAACAGCAAGGCGAGCAGTCGACAAAGGTGGGGTGCATCGACAAAGTGAAGGATTTGATATCAGGGCCCAAGCCAAGAGGAGGAGGAGGAGGTGGAGAGCTGGTCGAGGGTCCTGTCGGTTATGTTCATGGGGGGCCTGTCGCCGGCCAGGGGATGGCTGCTCCGGCCATGACCGGTCGACCTGTGGGAACACATGATGTGCATAGAAAGGAAAATATCAAATCGGTAGATAAATTGGTACCTCGACCTGCTACTGAAGGAGCTGTTCATGGTGGCCTCGGAGCTGAGAAGCCTAAGAAAGAAGGGGTTATGTCCAAGGTTATAGACAAGCTTCATCTTGGAAGTAACAAAACTTAACTGCAAGACTGATTCATTTTTTCATAAGAGCAATAGTATTCCCAAAGTGCATGTAGATTATAGCGAACGTTTCTGGGTACAATTGTGTGAACATTTTCGGATCGACGTTTCAGAACACACTCCATAATCCATCATCTTTTTCGATCCATAAAAAGTGGTAAGGATATGTTGTTTGTATTCTAGTGTTTGCCAACATGTTTAGTTCATGTATAATTTGTTGAGTATTTCATGTGTCTATTCATCTGCTTCAATCATCTTCTTCCATGCTTCTGCGTCTGTGTTTCATTGTTTTCTATAGGGAAAAACTTTTGTTCTATGTTAAGAAGTCTTTTGTTCTATATCAAGGAATTTTTTCCCTTTTTTTATAAATGAGTCATGAAGCCTTTTGTTCTCTATCAAAGTCTATTAAGTTATATAAAACCATTTAATAAAATATGTAATTTATTATTTAGGAGTCTTATTATTAATGATTTAGAAGTAAATTTTCATTGATTGGTGATAGATGGTCTTTATCTTGTCGTACTAGTATGGACTCAAAAATATGGGTTAAAAAGAAATTAGGTTCTAAACTCCACCATATGCCAAAGATACCAATTTTTTTTAATGGATTTTCCAAACAAGAAGAAAAACTCATATAAACTCATATGTGACGACGTTCTGATAGACCAATCACATGTGATGACCTTTTGATAGGTTGGTTTAGGGAGTCACCTTTCATTAAGAAGATATATTGGGGTAGTGTTGGTGCAAGTTTTGAAACAAGGTCCAACATATGACAAGGTATACACCCCTTCATTTTAGGTTTGATGGGTGTTTAGTCCAAGGCATGAGATGGTGTATACCGGCTATCTATTCGAGCCTATGTCAAAACTTGCATCAACAAGGAGCTAATTCTAGGAGGAGGGTGTTTTGTCCAAGGTATGAGGTGGTGTATCCTGCCATATATTGAAGCCTATGTCAAAACTTGCATCAACAAGAAGCTAGTGCTAGAAGGAGGGCCACTCTGAAGTTGTTAAACAATCAACAACTCCCTTTCACACATTCCTCATTCCCTATTAGGTGTGCTAACACATACACTAGGGATTCCTTTTCAAAAGAAGTAAACAATTTGGATGCTCAACCTTGCTTCACAAGATCAAAATATGAATCTAGTTTGTTTCTACTCCAACCTTTAAAGTTTTATAAGAAACCTATCTATAATAAGGGAAAGTCTAGCTAATAAGGGAAACATGAGTTTTTAGAACTCAACCTAATTCAACATTTGTTGTCTTAGATCCTAATTTACACCCATTTGTGCAAATAGCCATACTGGCAACCTAGTTAAGAGGCAGTGCAATCAATGCTCTAGGAAATGTCCATAATCTTCATATGAACCTAGAGATATGTCTTCCTAGATACTCACATGAAGGTGGTAGAATTGTGTAAGAGCATATCACATCATTAAAGTCAACATTGAGATTATTGATTTAGAACATGAATATGTTGCATGTAGGTTATTCTCATTTACCTTACAAATGTTGCTTATGATTTATTTTTTAATTTGGTACCAAACACAATCACCACTTCAACCATTTTCAAAACCACATTTTTGACACAACTGGGTTAGAATATTGACCCCAGTGTTATGTACCAACAATTCACTAGTGTTAAAAATGGATTTCAATGTTAGGTTCCAAATGATGTATGGCAGGGTCACATTTCTATGTAAACTTGATGTACCATTAGCACTTGAGATGTATGTAAAAAAATGATTTGGACCCCATGACCATTTCATTTTTTAGGATAGTAGTGGGAGTACGCTAAAGCAATAAATGTGGATAGAAAATTTTGCCCATAGGGACATATTCTCACTCCTCACATTAAGCAAAAAATTGCATTGTTAAATATCATACAAGTGAAAAATCAGTTGCAACTTAGACAGGGTACTCCATATCAATACCTATGATTCCTCACTAATTAGCGAACCAAGACAACACAAAATCAAAGTTTAACTTTGAATCCAACTCTTAAAAACACAAAAACATTGCCCCAAACTTCAAATAAAATTGAACTAAATGGTGTCAATGCATGGTTATGAATAAAATCTCCTCCAAATCAATACCTATGATTCCTCACTAATTAATGAACAAAGACAACACAAAATCAAAGTTTAACTTTGAATATAACTCTAAAAAATACACACATTGCCTCAAACTTCAAATAAAATTGAAGTATCATCAATGCATGTTTAACAAAACACAATGATGAATTTATCAAATTATCAATTTACAAAAATAAGACTAATGAATTTTATCAATTTACAAAAATAAGAGGAGGATTCAAGTGGTGAAAATGTTTGGAAAGATTATGCATAACAAAGATATTATTATCTTTCAAATAGAGTCAAATAGAGTTAATAGTCAAGGTCATCCTTGAATAAATTTCTAGATATTAACATATATGTGAGTTGGCTTTGCCTAATTAGTGTAGGGTTCACAATACAACTTAACATGTTGAGTTAGATTATATTAAATTTCATTATACCTTTGAAATTTATAAAAGGAAATGGATGTGTATGAAGTAATCCCTCAATGATCAAAATGTCCTAAGCACTTCAAATGTTAATACAACATTGATCCTGAAGATCTTAAATATTATTCACCAAGAATATAATGGGCCTAATGGAAGTATGGATGAAGTACATACTTTCCAATGTTAATACAACAATAAATCTTAAATACCCTAAATATTCTTCACCAAGAATATAATGATCCTAATGAAAGTATGGGTGAGTTACATGCTTTCTAGAATTATCAAAAGATAAACTTGTGTTATCAATCAAAACACAACACCCTTTCACATCCTCCACACTCCTTGCCCTTGCCCCACCAATGAAAAGGATATGCCACTTGATCCCAAGGTTAACAATGATCCTTAATCACTAGAAGGAGGTGATCAACATGCCCCTTATGAGTCACAGATCATTCCCAATAAAAGAGGTTACAGTATTGTAGGAAATATGAAACAGATAAAGGTTGCACCACATTACATGAATTGGGAAAATATTGAATAGATATATTTGTCCCTAAAATAAAATCTCATATTGAGAAATATGTTCCAAAAAAAAAAGCAAAAGGTAGGACAAAAATGTGGCGATCCATAAACAAAAAGTGAAGTCATTCCTTTTATTGTCATAATGAGGATTTTTATAACAATGGTAAATATTTACACAACTATTTTGTGGAGTTTGGAGTCTCAACTTATGTCATGCCTTCTGGGATTTATAGCAAACTTATATTAAGTCTAACTAGAGCATTTTTTAGCTGGATAAACTATAGTTAAAAGTTGTGGGAGATTTAATAAATTTGCACATGCAACTTGCCTATGAACCTAGAGTGCAACAATTGATTGATATTCAAGGGGTATATATTCTTAAATATTATGGCATGTTGTTTAGTAGATATTTTTATAAATCCCTAAGTGGCTACATGGCTACTAAAATTTCACATATATGGCTTCCTTCAGAACTTGTTGTAATGTCCCCATTTTTGGTCGCTTCAATATTGTAGTTGGCTTTGGCTTTCTCGGTGATTTTTAGCCTTGTCTAAGAGGATGTTTGATGTTAGCAATGAGCTCAGATGGTCTCAAGGACTCTTATGCCACTTGTTGAAGTCATTTCTAGCTTTTGGTGTGTTATCCAAGATTCTTGGAGAGAGCATTTATCTATAGCAAGTCACCCGGTCAGAGTTGATTTTCATTATTCATCATCAGTATCACTCCAGTGCAGTCATATTTTGTTTTTGATGCTTTTTGACAGTTCTAAAAAAATGAGTGTATTAATGATTATATTTTAATTAAATTACTAAGGTTGCTAGAAATTAATTAAATATTAAAAAAGGCCCTTAGTATTATAGCTCATCAGAATCGGGATGAGATGCTTTAATTCATGGATGCATTAAGCAGGAAATTTGTGTATCAAAATATCATTATTTTAATGGAAAGGTCATTTTCGGAGTTAAAAGGGTGTTTTAATTAAAAAGTGCATTTTTAAAAAAAGGAAGCTTCTGGAGAGTTTGGGAAAAAAAGTATAAAAGAAGGTTCAGCAAGTCTTTTGGCATTCATTCACATCATATTTTCTCTTGAGTTTTATACTCTTTGGCTGCAATTTTTCTAGCCTTCATTTCAAGGACGTAAACCCTTTAATTTTAGTGGTTTGGACGAAAACCCATTCCAACATGAGAGATGAATTCACTTAGAGTTCATCATTGAGTATAATTGGAGGTTTTTTTAATGGAGGATTGGTTTCAAATAGCTAGGGTTTCATGGTGATTTCATTTCTAGCTAGGGTTTGAAGGTTTTTATGTTGGTTGAAAGAAGAATAATACAAATCAGAGGTCAAATTGATCATATTTTCATGTGTTGATGTTATAAAAGAGTTACTAGGTGGATCACCCTTCATTTGGAGGCAATTTTGTGGCTTGGATTCATAATTTGATATTCTAATTTTTGTTATAGCAAGCTAGAATTGTGTTTTATAGGTTGATATCATCATAATTTAACATCATTTGAGGTTTATAAGCTTGCTAGGACAAATCACCCTTCATATCTGTCGAGGTGATTTCATAATTTGGCTTGTTTTGTCACTTTTTGGCATGATTTTTGAAATTTGGGTTGTGATCAACACTTTCAAGGTTCATCAGAGATTTACCAACACTTATTTGGAGGCTTTTATTATCATAATTTGGAGGTATAAGGGTTTACAACCATTCTATGGTCAAATCACTTCATTCCTAGCATAGAGCAATTCATTTTGGAGGAGGTTTTGGCATTGGTTTGGCTGGAAGTTGTGATCAGACTCTGCATCAGTTATATCAGCAATGTTTATCAGTCATATTAGACCTTTATTTATCATCTACATGTGCTAGTTTAGTCATCTATCATCAAGTTTGACATTGTACCTTGTCTAGACAATATTTCATACCAAGCGGTTAGGGTTTGGTGCAATATTTGAGCATATTGGCATATTGTTTGAGATCTGATTTTCAAATTAGATTGATCAGATGTAATCTATAGCTGATGACATTTGTAATCAACCTTTGATTTCAATAAATAAATGAAGCTTTCATTTTAGGTATGTTTTTATATTCTTTGTATGAGTTGTTTGGTTCAATAATGTCATCATTTCTTGTTATTTGAATGTATGATTGCAACCTTTCCAAATTAATTGCATTAAAAAATACATCATTGAAAGTCACATATCAAAATTCTAAACCAAATTCAAGGGGAAAAAATCAAAAAAATTTAGACCAGCAAGGAAAAATTGAGTTTAGATAAGTTAGGGTTCTTACACTTGTTGTTGATTAGATTCGTGTGGATAAATAACCTAAAATGAAAATATCATAAATAAATACAATACTAGAAATGAAAATGTTCACACATTTTCCACATACATAGGAATATATATGTGTCCATAAAATTGACTCCCAAAACTGACAATGGCCCCATGATAATTTGCTCAACATTGTGGACATTCTATTTTGATAGAGATCACTCCAAAATAAGATTAGGGACAATAATTTCACTCATAGTTACACATGGAAAAAATTCTATTGTTTTGTATCATCTACAATTCCTACAATTCCCATGCACCAATAACTTTGTTCAGTATGAATCCTTCACCCATAATGTCAAAAAAGTTTGGTGACTCTAAATTGGTGATCAATCAGGGGGAAGAATAAGTTTTAGTACAACTTATTATATTTTAAGTGGTATAAACATAGGGCATGTTATTTGATTTATTGGTTAAAATATTTCAATGTAACCCCAATCCTTTGAATTGAAAATAATACCACTGATTCCCTTGCTTCATTTTCTATTTTTTTTAATGAACTAATTTTATAATAGTTTTATGTTAAATTGGTTTCTTGTGTTTTACCTTAAATTAGATAATGTAATCAAGACTAACTATAATATGATAAAACAATGTATAATAATTTAGATATTAGGATATGACATTCAAGCATACATCTAAATTCAAAATATTGAATTTGATTGAAATGATTTGACATGGCATATGCTAAATAGAGAAAGTACAAAAAAAGGTATGAGTACTTAGCTTTTTTGGCTAACTCTATTCAAGAAGTGGAAAATAAGATAAAGCAACCATGTGGTTCATTTGTTTCTAGAACTAATTCTCTATCTACGTAGGGTTGGTTCCTTTGCTTTGGGTTAGTATCATTGGTTGATATTAACCTGTGCTAGTTGGTAATAACTTATATGGAAATAAGGAATTGTGATCATACATTCACCTACATCTATATTTGTTTTCTCTATATTTGCAATCCCTAACCTTGATGATGTGTGTAGTTCTAGAAATCAGTGTCCTTTTCCTTGAAACCCTAGTTATGTTTGTGATGGTTAGAAACCTAAAAAAATTGGGAAATTTTAATGGGCTAAGATGACCCAATCCATCCGTTTGACGATTTAATAATGCCTACATATTTCATACTCTGAGGAGGGAAATCAACCCACACGTAGTTCTCCTACCTAGTGTGATTGCATAATTGTGTTCATTCACTATATGTATGTAATGAATGATTTGTCTTTGATAATTGATAATTCTTTCTTTGAATTGGATTTAGTGTTATTTTGAATTAGCTTGTGAGTACTCCTAGTGAAAGGTTTGAAATTTGAAAGAATATGGAAGATTTTTTCAATGCACAATGGTGTATATATGTGTTCCAAATAAGTTTCAAGTGCCTTTTGAATGAGATCTTGATTTGTTTATACACGAATCCAATTGGGTAATTTATCACACCATTAACATGGTAGAAAATGGGACAACCATAAAGAGAGATTTTATTTTTAAAAATAATTTTTGTTAGGAAAGGGATGAGTCGAACCAGATTGGGTCAAAATTGATGAGCGAAACCAACCAAATATGGGGTAATTGACATGTGTGTAGGCAGAATAAATTGAGAGTCTAGAGATGTATGTGCATGATATGCAGTATATTTTAAATAGATAATGAGGATTGTATAAGTATGTAACAATATAATTTAAGGGTCAACTTATAAGATATCATGCAAGTATGAGAGAATGATAAAGTAGAATCTTGTTTGTATGCTCAAGTCATGCATGGTCAATGTGTCAATCTTGTCATTGTCAACTACTAAATACAAGATTTTAGTATCTAAAAATGGCCCCATTTTATTATAGTAAGGAAATTTCTATATTAAAAGAATAAAATGCACCCAAGTGTCTACAACACATTGTCATTGGTATGAAGCTCCAATTGTGCAGGTCACTTAATAGAAAAATTTAAAATGATGTGTAATCAATTTTCATAGAATGACAATTTTAATTTGAAACCAAAATTTTAAATTTTTGAAATAAAAAGGCTAAGATTACACCAATGTGTTGGTGAAAACCATGTTTCCCTTAGAAATTTTTGGAGATGATGCTTCTTCACTGAAGCATTGGATAAACTTGTGCCTCCTGGAGAGTTGAGGCGATTGTGACCCAAATTTGGTGAACTATGTAGGATCCTAGATTGGGAATAAAAATGTCCCAACCCTCATGAATTTGGGTAAAAGTATGAAATGTTATAACCATAAAATAGAGAACCAAAAGGCAAGGTTTTCTAAAATAAATTGAATCAACCACTATAGATCACTCAAATATTAAATTGTATGGTTTTTCTCAAGTTCACCCCATGTAGAAAAAATTATGATCGAAAGGGAATAAAAAATGTTCGTGCCTCCAACATGAATGTAGGTTTGATTGTATAATTTTAATTAAGGGAAAGTGCACAGAGTTGGGAGGCCAAAAAGTGGACACATTTTGCATTCAAATGGATTTCAACATTCTTACATATGTAGTTTTAAAAAAGTGCGTATGTGGTCTTAGCACATAGGCTCAATAATTACCGAGTTAGGATTGCATATGTAGTATTATTGTTATAAAAGTGAGTACACAGAATAGTTTAGTATTTAGATTGGCATGCATGATATATAAATAAAATAAATTCTTTATTTTCTTATATTTTAAGTTATATTTTATTTATATACTTTTAGGATGTTTGAGAGTGGATTCAGACCTCTATGAGCTATAATGAAATTCTAGGTATTGAAGGATCCTATCATATTTCAGACTTAGTTAGATTCCAAGGTTTTAGGGTTTTAGACTTAGCCATATTTCAAGGTTTCAATATTTTAGGGAGACATCATAGGAGGTATGAAGGCTACATGAAGGGATGTAGGTATGATATAATAATATGAGAATATCTCTCACAAAGTGTCACAAGTCAATCCCACACCATTCATTGTGCACCCCTTAAGGTATACACTTTGGGATAAATGTATCAACGAGCCCCTAATGCATACAAGAACCATCTAATGCTAAAAATCATACACAACATGATTTATAGTTATGGGATACATTTCTAACAATAATCCCATATAGAAAACACACACCTCATTTCTTTCATTCCATGGATCTTGGATATTTTTGCTATATTTTGATAAATACAAGTATTTGTTTAGTTTATCTATTATTATTTATTAATTGACCACCCCTATCGATTAATATCCAGTTAAAAAATCCTTTCCATTATGATTGGAACCTATACCCTTAACCTAAAACCCTATACCTTAAACCTTACACCCTACACCTTAAACCCTAAACTTTAAACCATAAACTAATTGATTTTAACCCAAATTAACATCCTTTAAAGTAATAATTAGGTTCATAAGGCTTAATTTGACCCAAATCGCATCATTGATTTCCCTAACTAACTAATTGGTTCAATCTATGATGACATTGGGGCTAATTGAGCCCCACATCACATTTTATAGTCATAAATAGGTTTAATGAGCTCAAATTGTCTCTAATTGCCTTTGTGATTTAAACCTATACCATAAAATATAAACCTTACACCCTATACCCCAAGCACTAAACCCCAAATCCTAAATCATAAACCCTAAATCAATCAATTTAACCCCAATTAATATCCTTTAGAGTAATAATTAATTTCATAGAGCTCAATTCAGCCCAAATTACATCACTTATTGTCCTAATTAACTAATTGACTCAACATGTGATGACATTAGGGATAATTGTGCCCAAAACCATATTCTATAATCACAAATAGGTTTAATGAACTAAAATTGGCCCTAATTGCCTTCATGATTGGACCCTACACCCCAAACCTTAAACCATAAACCTTAAACCCTAAGCACTAAATTGTAAACTCTTTAAACCCTAAACCAATCATTTTAGCACTAATTACCATCATTTAGACTAATAATTATTTCACATGGCTCAATTTAGCCCAAATTACATCACTAATTTCCCAAATTGACTAATTATCTCAATCTATGATGACATCAAGGCTAATTGAGCCCAAAATCACATTTATAGTCATAAATGGGTTGAATAAGCTCAAATTATACCCTATTTCCTTTAAAATTGGACCCTATACCCTAAACACTAAACTCTATACCTTAAAAAATATTCCCTAAACTTTAAACCCTAATTCTTAAACCAATCGATATAGCTCAAATTAGCATACTTTAGAGTAAGAATTAAGTTCTCAAGGCTCAATTTAGCCCAAATCACATAATTGATTACCCCAATTGACTAATTGGCTCAATTTGTGATGACATTGGGACTAATTGAGCCTAAAATCACTTATGTTGTCACAAATAGGTTCAACGAGCTCAAATTGGCCACAATTTCCTTCGTGATTGGACCCTATACCCTAAACACTAAATCTTAAACCTTAAATCCTAAATCAATTGATTTATACCTGATTAAGATCTTTTAGAGTAATAATTATTTTCATAGGGCTTACTTTATCTCAAGTTGCATCACTTATTTACCTAATTAACTATTGGCTCAACCTATGATGACGTTAGGGCTAATTATGCCCAAAATCACATTTTATAGTCATAATTAGGTTCAAAAATCTCAAATTAGTTTTTGGGCCTAAGTGATTTGTTAAGGGGAGATAGCCATTTAACCTAGAGATTAACCTCTCCAATAGGTCACCCATAACCTTGAGGTGTTTCCATGTTATTCCAAATTTGGAAGGTTTGAACTACCTTTCAAAGGGTGTAAATTTGGTTGATAACAATAACCAAACTTCCAAGATCATATATGTCTTGTATGTTCCAAGACTCACTAAGAACTTATTGTCTATAAATCAACTTGATCACAATCTCAAAGTTGAGTTTGATCAGAACCATGGTGATAAGTTTTGCCTTATCAAGAACAAGTATTGAGGCTCTAGAAATATTGAATGACCTTTGAATATAGGCAAAATGTTTCATCTTGATCTTGTACACAATGACAATCAGACACTTATTGTGAAGGGTACAAACAAATCTCAGCTATGACATAAAATATATGGTCATTTGAGTTATGGGTAGTTTCTTGCATTAAGAAAACATAAAATTATCAAAGGTTTTCTTACACTCAAACAATCTTCTAATATCTAATCTAGTTGTTTATCTAGTAAACAATGAAGAGTTACTTTTGGAAAAAGTGAATATCTATCTCCTTATCTAATGGATTTGGTGCACGTTGATATGTGCAGAATTATGACTTCTAATCTAAAAGGACATAAGTATTTCCAACTCATTATTGATGATCATTCCCGTAAGATGTGGATTTACTTGTTGAAGACTATGGGTCAAGAATTCTGAGCATTAAAATACTTCAAGGCCTCTATTGAAAATGAAACTGGCTTCAAAATCAAGGTCCTCTGCTTAGATCATGAGGGAGGGGATACACTAGTAAAAAGTTTACTACATACCATGGAATACGCCATCAATACACTACTCCTTATACACCAAAATAGAATGACATTGCATAAAGGTGTAACCATGTCATTTTTAATATGTTTCAAAGCATGGTTGAGGATGCACAATTGCCTCATTCATATTGGGTAGAAGCATGTCTCACAACCATATATCTGATAAACAGGTCACCCACCAAAGGCCTTGATGGAATTACACCACAATAAGCATGGACTGTGATGAATCTAGAAGTCTCTCATCTTCAATTTTTTGGTTTTAAGGCATACATGCATGTCCCAAAGAAGAAAATGAATAAATTGGATAAGAAAACCTAGGAATACATTTTTGTGGGATACAGTAACGAGTCTAAATCATATTATCTCATTGATCCAAAGACTATGAAGATTCTTATCAATAGTGATGTAGTGTTTTATGAGAAAGGTGAAATCAATTTATCTTCCAAACAAACATTTGATACATGCATTAGACATGTAAGCTTTCCAAATGAAAGTAGTGGTGATGGTCAGTCAAAAACTCCATCACCACCAACTACTAATCAATGTATGCCTAAATGGTATATGAGTACAATTTGAGATGTAAAACTGGATGGACCTCCAAAAACTTCATCTACAAGACTGAGGACTCACAGTATGGCTTGTGTAAAGGTAAATTTAGCCTTAATGAGCATTGTTGTAGAAACATTTAAGCCCTCTATAGTCCATAAAGCCCTAGAGTCCAAACCTTAGAAATATGCCATGGATGCAGAATATCATTCTATCATGAAGAATGACACATGGAAACTTGTTGATATTCCATCAGGGAAGAAACGTATATCAGATGCAAATGGGTATTTAAAACCAAATACAAAGAAAATTATAGTATAAATAAGCACAAGGCAAGAATCATAGAAAATGGATATGCATATAAATAAGGTATAGACTATGAGGAGACTTTTTATCCTACAAATAAGATAAAGACAATCATAAAGATCTTTGTAATGGATACACAGTTTCAATGGAATGTTCATCAGATGGACATTGAAAGTGCCTTCCTAAATGGGTATCTAGAGGAATAGGTATACATGACTCAACCATAAGATTATGTCACACCAAGGCAAGAGCAGAAGGTGTACAGACTCATAAAATCTCCATATGGTCACAAATAGGCTCCTAAAGCTTGATATATAAAAATTGATGAGAATCTTGTGAAGCATGGATTTTAGAGGAATCCATAGGATACCAATATATACCTCACAAAGCAATTATGGAGATTGTTATCATTATTATTTATGTCAATGATCTAGTGATCACTAGAAGTCTAGTGAAGATGATTGATGCAACAAAGAAATATCTCAACCGATCGTTTGACATGATAGATCATGGGCTAATGTGCTACTATCTTGGATTAAAATTATGAAAAAAAGATCACCAAATATATGTGTCTTAGATGAAGTATACCAAGACGTTGATCGAGAGGTTTCAAATGATTGATTTCAAACCAATGGTTACACCTATGGAGAAAAGTATTCAACTATCTCACTCAAATCCATCATAGTAGAGGCCACTCTTTATTTTCAGTTGATCAGGAGTCTCATCTAACTCACATATAATAGGCTAGATATCAGTTATGTTGTCAACTATATTTCTTGGCTCATGTAAGAGCCAAAGGTAAGACACTGAAAAGAAACTAAGTGGGTATTGTGAATATTCAAGGAATAATGGATTATGGCCTATCATACAATAAGAAAGATAAGTTTTTATTGATATGATAAACAAACATAGATCCTACAGGTTCAATTGATGATAAAAAATCCACCTCTAGGTTTGTATTCTTTTTGGGATTTGGTCTGATCTCATGGGAGAGTAAGAATCATAATTTTGTTTCTCATTCTTATACCGAGGTAAAATATCATGATGCAAGAAGAGCTATCTATGAGATGATATGTCTATGTTACATACTAGCAAGATTGGGAGTTCCACAGACTCAGCCAACAATTCTAAATTGCAATAATCAAGGTGTTCTTAAACTTGTCCATAATACTACTTTTCATGAATGCACTAAGCACATTGAATTTCAAGTCCATTTCATATGTGAACATGTTCAACAAAACAATATACATATATTCAATATTTCCCCACTCAATATTAGTGTGTAGATGTCTTCTTGAAGTCATTTGCATGTGATAAGTTTGAGGCATTCAGAATTTCTCTCTGTTGTACTCTCCAAACTATGATAAAATAAGGGGGGGAATGTTATTATAAATTTACCATAGTAATATTCTTATATAAAAGTGAGGTTTTTATATATTAAAAAACTCAGTTAGTTTTTATATTAGTTTGTTGGTTGTTAAACCAAGTCAAATAAATTAATTATGGACCCATTTCATAATATAGTAGATTACGAATTGTTAATAGGTTATTTGCTCATCCTATTTTGTAGGAATATTATGAGAATATGTAGGGTTATTAATACTTATCTTTAATTGATAATATGTAATCTCAATAAATCATATTGATTTTTTGCTCAAAAAATATAAGGGCTTAATGGACTAGGAAAATAATTTAGCCAATCAGGACAACATCTTAAATTGGCTAAGTTAGGTGGCAAGTATAAACCTGGAAGACAACCTCTCTCAAACTCAATAAATTTTGAAGCTCAAATTGATATAAGCAAGGGAACTAAGAAAAATATATCAAAAATGCTTTCCAAATCTCCAGAGCAGAAATTAGATCATGAAAATAATCTTCCCTCTATGCTAGGCAACCATGCTACTCAAATTAGGAAAGAGGCCTATCACTCACAATGATAGTGGGTTAAAAGGCTAATTATAGTTTTGGATCCTACTCTCAATTCTTATAATACTTTATTATTTTTAGTTAGTGTTTTCCTTAAGCTAAATGGCCTTGTTGGTTTTACTGACTCTGGCAGGTTTATTTGTCACTTTTTATTAGATGGGCTCTAACCTTTTTTTGAACGATCATTTAATAATAATAATAATAATTATTATTATTATTATTATATTTTATAAATATGATAATATTATAAGAGTGTAATTTTGTAGATGTACCTCTCTTGAAACCTATGATTTCTAGTTCCATTTAATCTTTTGTGCATGAAGTGTCAAACAACAATAATCACATATTTTCAGTGGAGATGATGTAAAATGTGGTTCTGTGTTCCTTTATATGGCATGGCATTTCATTGTGTGGGGAGGAGATTTTTTTTTCATAGTGAACTTGAGCAATGACGAAGTGGCGGGGAAGGCCAAGGCCATACAGAGCATACAAGTGGTGAAATACTTCAAGGTGAGATTGGAAATGATGGGGAGGGAAAATGACAAGATATTTTAGGGGATACTGTACACCAAAGATCTCATATCATACATAATACCTAGATTTATATTTGTGAATAAATTTACATGACCTACACCCATGTGTGCTAACATCTTTGATTGGTTAATTTTCTATTTTCAAGAATGGATTAGGATGTCGTGAGAACCAATTTGATTATGGAAGGGATCCACATCCCATGCATGGCTTAAATAAACATTACAATGTTTTTGACATGGGGACATAACATTAAGGTCCCAAAGTCTATCTTATAGCTTCTATTCATCCATGCTACCAATACATTGCCACCTAAAAAAAATGTCGAGAATAAGAAAATAAAAAATGTCATAATTAAACCCTAGAAGAGAAGATGACCACAATTGGACTCTGTCTGTAAGCATCTTATTTATCCTTTATAAAAATAAAACATTAAATATAATGAAGCACTAGTCAAAAAAAGGATGTTTCAAAAAGATTATTAAAATGAATATTTGATTATTATTTCTTAACACTTCATGCACAAAAGGTGATATGGAGTTAGTGATTATGGTTTTGATATAGGTACAACTACTGATTCACACTTTTTCACTTTACAAAACCCCATTTTACTAAAACTAAAAAAAGTACATCCCTTTGGGTGAAACTTAAACTCTTCAATATAGCAGTTACAATATTCATAAATGAAGTTATAACAATCGGGGTGGCACCTAATTTGAGATACATCATACCTCATATGCACTTGGTGAGATTATGCAAATATTGGTGGAGATTTGAACCTAGGTCTAGTAGCCTACCTAAAATTGATAGTGTTTGTGGCCATGTCATCAATTTTACCTTTCCTCTATTCACCGAATAAAGAGAAGTGAACACTATTGTTATAAATACAATAGATTTTTGTAGTGTTATTGAGAATGAGAATGAAAATGCTTTGAAATATTTGTATGTATATCTGTTTGCATATGGCATCCTGCATTGATCAATTCAACTATATAAGATGCATCTTTGATTAAAAGAAGCATTTTTTATTTTTCATTTAATTGGTCATAAATTCTTATAATTAGATTTTAAATAGCTAAAGTAGTCAAAATTTTCATCTAATTAGTTTTAAGAATCTTTTAAATTGACATGTGGTGCATTCTATATGTTTTTAGAGGATCCATTAGATCTTTGACACTTATTTCCATTGAGATGATACCTATTTCAATTAAGGATTGGGTAATTGAAATAGTTTGGTGAAATTTATAGTGTATTAATAGATGTGACATGTCACTAAACTTTGTACATGTATCTGTTTAGATTTATTTGAGTCCATCATCTGAAATATCCTATCATTGTCCCTCACCATCACCACCCAACTTACCTTGAAAACAAAAAATTAAATCCTTTATATGTGTGTGTGTGTGTGTGTATGCACATACATACATACATATACATATATATACACACACACACACACACACACATAAAGGATGTAATTTTTTGTTTTCAAGGTAAGTTGGGTGGTGATGGTGAGGGACAATGATAGGATATTTCAGATGATGGACTCAAATAAATCTATATATATATATATATATATATACACATACATTCATATATATACACACACATACATATACATACACACACATACATATACATACGTACACATACATATACATACATACACATACATATACATACATACACATACATATATATATATATATATATATATATATATATATATATATATACATATATATATACATACATATATATATACATACATATACATATATATATATATATATATACATACATACATATACATATATACATACATACATATACATACACACACACACACACACACACACACACACACACACACACACACACACACACACACACACACATATATATATACACACACACACACACACACACACATATACATATATGATTTTTGTGGATAGTGATGGTGAAAACAGAAGATGAAAATGGTGAATATGGTGATGGAGACAATAATAAGGGAGGAGAGCATGCATCGATGGTGGTAGCTAGGTCTAGAGTTGGCATGAAGACTAGGGTAGTAGCGATGAAGGGCCGAGTGGTTGTTCAAGTGGAAAGAATAGAGGTTGAACTAAGGGAAATAGTCAAAGTTGTCTCCCATTCAATAAGGTTTTGGTTTGATAAGGAAGTTGTAGCATGGGCTGGTTAGGCTAGGGAAGATGTTGTCCTTAGGGTTTTTCTCAGGGGATGCTGACACCAATGGCAATGGTAGTCATGCTAAATCAAGGCCAAGGGAGGAGGAAAATAGGGGCATAGGTCCCTTTCAAGGAAAAATCTTGGAAGGATGATGGTGATAGGAGGTTGTTGTAGGAGTAATAGTGTGGGGTTAATTTGGATCTTGACAGAGGGAGGAAAGCAAAAGGTGTTAAAAACTTCTTTGGTTTCTCTACCTCTAAATTTGTTCAAGAACACTTATCTTTTGAATATGCTTTGTAGATGGATAGGCTAGTGGTAGGAAATGGTGTGTCTAAGGTTTGTCTTTCTCCATTAAACCATGCAAATGGTATAACTAGGTTTTATACAAAGGATGTTGTGTTTCCTAACTAAAACAATTCCTCAAATCCCTTCCATTGCTATAGTGACTTTTGTAAAGTCCTGTATCAGTCCCTATTTTGATTTTTAAGAGCCATTTTCAGAAGGAAAAGCTCTCAGAGGAGGTTTTAGAGACTACAGAGGAGGTAAATACTGAAGTAAACTCATCTCAAAATAAAACCCTTGATACGGTGTTTCTGGGTGATATTCCTTAATCTTTTCTAAATCTCCTCCTCTCTTTGAAATCTTGGATACTGAACTCTTAGTGCTAGAAGTAGAAAGAGGGCATAGAGATTTGATTGGAAGGTTTGTGGGAAAGTGAAACTCTTAGAGATTGCTCATAGAGTGGTCTCAGGAAACTTGGTCCTCACTTTCATCTCCCTCACTTTGTATCTTGGGAAATGGTTTCTTTGTGATTTTGTTTCATTCTTATGAAGATAGGGACTTTGTTTGGATAAATGGGTTATGGTTCTTTGGAAATCAGGGAGTGTTCCTCTATCCAAGGACACTCCTCTATCCAAGGACTCCCTTTTTTGACCCAACCACTATGGTGATATCTCAAGCTAGGAACCTTTGTAAAAATAGATGAATCCATTGGATCAAATATAAACTATGTCAAGGAGTGTTTTATGGTGGATTTAGATAAACTGATACACCATTCTATTCAAATTTCATCTTCCCATGATGTGTGGTCATAATTTTTTAATTTTGAAGGCCTTCCCTACAAATGCTTTAAATGAAATCACATGGATCAAAAGTTTGCTTCGTGTCCCAAGAGAAAATTTCAAGGATCTCACTCATTGTTCTTGAAAAAATGGGTCAAAAATATTGGTTTCCCAAATAAGGATTTGGTTCATAGGATGCATCTTTCTAGTGAACCCTCAATGACAACAATTTATCAGGGTGAGAATAGGTCTCAGCAAGGGGAGTTTTTGGAGTTAGTAGTAGCACATCCTACTTTGAAGGTAGGGCAACCCTCTTCTCCTATGTGAGAAAGAGTCATGAGGGAAATCGAGTTAGAGCGAGTGTTCAATCCCCATCCTGTAGAGGATTCTTCTCAACAAAAGATGATTGAGATTGTTGAGGATGGGGAAGCTTCAGAAGGTGAGCTAGCCACTAGAGAGGTTCTTTCCATTTCTAAGCAGCCTAGTGTTTTGAAGACTCTTGACTACAACATGAAAGGTAAAAGGGACAAGAAAATGGAAGTAGAAAGGCTAAAACTTTATGGCTATAATTCCATCTATGGAGGCACATAATGGACCATGGAGTCCTTGATTTCCAATAGAAGTAGGCATTTATTGGTAGCTAAAGGATCAATTTTGTGGTTCATTTTTTGAGTTTATACTTAATTTTTCTCTTGTTCCTTCTTTATTTTCTTGTTTCTCATTTTTTGGTCATTGTCTTTATCCTTTTTGGTCTCAGCATGTGGTCGGTATCCTTGGTATACTTTATTTTTTAGCTTTCCCTTTTGTATTTCTAGGTGTTTTCATTGTTTCAGTGGTGTATTCACAAGGACTAGAGCCTCGGTTGTGCTTTAGAACTGGTTAAAGTTCTAGTCAAAAAAATTTCAATTATAGCTCCAGTCATAAGCTCCATATATATATATATATATTTATAATAGACAATTATATAATATAATAATATAATATTATTAAATATATTTTTAAAAATTATATATATACTATTATACATATTTTAAAATGATATAATATATAAATATTATTATTATACATTTAATTATATAATATTAATATTATAATAAACATAATATATATATATATATAATATACGAATATTATAATAAAAATAATATTTCTATTATATGGTTTATTACATATATTATTAAAAATATAAACTATCATATCTATATATTAATTTATATATTACAATAGATTTTAATAATATTTATACTTAAATTATAATTTTTTATGTAATATATTATATATCATTATTATATATACACACACTTCATTTTAGAATCTTGATATTTTGTTCCCACATTAGTAAAATTATAATAATGATTCAAGTTACATATTGGATGTGGAGCCTTATCACAATCAAATTAGTTATCATGACAACTTCATCCACTCTTCATAATAGAAAATAACCAATCAAAGATTTGGACTTGTTGTAAGTTGTAGACCCTTTTACAATAGATACAGGGCATGTAAATCCACTAGTTACCTTGAATCTGGGTCTGGTATATGATACCATCTAAAATACCCTATCATTGCCCCTCACTATCACCACTCAAAGCACCTTAAAATATTTCACCACTTACATAATTTGTATGTCTTTTCCCTTTCTAGTGACTTTGTTACTGCTCAAACTCACCTTAAAATGAAATGTCTCCTTCCCACACAACACAAACACATTGTATGAAGAAACACATAAGCTCATTTTCACCGTCACCTCCACCAAAAATATAAAAATATTATTACTTAACCCTTCATACACAAAAACTAAGATGGGGTCAACACTCATACCAATTTACACTCCACTTTACAAAAACCCACTTAATGAAAATAAAATATTACACCTCGAGTTGGCATGTGCTCTTGAATTAACATGTTCCTCTAAGTTGTCTTAATGGTGAAGAACATATGATCTCAAGAAAAAGGTCACAAGTTCAAATATTATAGAGGATAAACTACACATGCTTCATATTTGAAACATCATAAGGGCCTCCTACATATTAGGAGTACAAGGTGGTTCATATACTGAAGTAATCCATATACTATAAAATACCTTGTAGAGCATAAACAAGACACACCTCAACATCATGAACTTCAAAAATCTATTATTATTATTATTATTATTATTATTATTATTATTATTATTATTATTATTATTATTATTATTATTATTATTATTATTATTATTATTATCATCATCCTCCCTCCAGCATAACTTGCACCTAGAGAAGTGCTACTTTATTTGATGAACCCATTTGTGTGAGGCTATCAAGTGTTAAACATCTATATTTGGTGCCGCTTTAAGAATTTACCACCCATAAAGACACTAATAGGCATATTTTGTTATGTTAATCAATGTTTTGATAAGTGTGACAACAATTTATCAAGTAGGAATTCAAAATGTGGAAAGTTTATACGTAGGGATGCCTTATGTGTGTCATGATAAATAATTACTTGTTGACACCTTTAACAATGAATTTTATTCATATCAATCCTCTTCACAAATTTTTCTTTAAGCCAATGATTTTATTCATGATCAATTCTATTCCTGAATCTATCTTCAAATCAATCTTCTTTCTCGCATTAATATCAAGATGCCAATTCTTTGTCTTTGATATTTGTTCAGAAGTGACAACATATTTATAATGGTCATAGCAGATTTTGGGCAAGGAGAAATGAAAAAGATAGCCTACCGACTGGACACCATATTGATGTGGAACAGTGAATTGAATGCAGACGTTGTGGTGGTGGAAGCCTAATCTCTATCACCTAATATCATGGATGACCTATTTTCCAAGCCTTCAAATGTTGCATCAACTTATGAGGAAGATGCCACCATCGACCATAAACAAAACCCTAAAAAAGGCTTGGCTGAGAAAGTGAAGGAAAAACTTATAGGGTAGGAACAACAAAAGAAGGAATAACAAGGTGAGTAGTCGACAAAGGTGGGAAGCATTGAAAAAGTTAAGGATTTGATATCAGGGCCCAAAATAAGAGGAGGAGGAGGTAGAGAGCTGGTCAAGGGTCCTACTCATTATGTTCATGGGGGGCCTATCCATGGCTAGGGGATGGCTGCTCTGGCCATGACCGGTCAACCTATGGGAACTCATGATGTCCATAGAAAGGAAAATATCAAAGTGGTAGATAAATTGGTACCTTGACCTACTACTAAAGGAGCTATTCATGGTGGCCTCAAACTTGAGAAGCCTAAGAAATAAGGGGTTATGTCCAAGGTTATAGACAAGCTTCATCTTGGAAGTAATAAAACTTAACTATGAGGCCAATTCATTTTTTAATAAGAGAAATAGTATTTCCAAAGTGCATGTAGATTATAGCATACATTTTTGGGTCAACTATGTGAGCATTTTTGAATCGACGTTTCGAAACATACTCCATGATCCATCATCTTTTTTTATCCATAAGAATTGGTAAGGATATGTCATTTGTATTCTGGTGTTTGCCAACATTTTTAATTCATGTATAACTTATTGAGTAACTCATGTAAGTTTATCCATCTGCATCACTCATCTTCTTCCATGATTTTGCTTCTATCTTTCATTGTTTTCTACAAGAAAAAAACTTTTGTTCTATATTAATAAGTCTTTTGTTTCATATAAAGGAGTTTTCTTATTATTCTATATATAGGAGTCATGAAGCCTTATGTTCTCTATCAAAGTCTTATTGATTTATATAAAACCATTCAATAAAATATGTAATTTATTAATTAGGAGTCTTGTTATTTATGATCTAGAAGTAAATATCCATTGATTGGTGGTAGATGGTCTCCATCTTCCATTTTGTCATATGAGTATGGACTCAAAAATATGGGTTTGAAATAAATTGGGCTATAAAATCTACCATATGCAAAAAAGAAAAATTAGGCTATGAACTCCACCATAACCAAAGATACCAAGATTTTTTTATGGCTTCTCCAAATAAGAAGAAAAATCACATTTGATGACCTTTTGATAGACTAATCACATGTGATAGGTTGGTCTAGGGAGTCACCTTTCATTAAGAAGATATATTGGGGTAGTGTTGGTGCAAGTTTTGATACAAGGCCCAACATATGACAAGGTGTAACATATGACAAAGGTGTACACACCTTCATTTTAGGTTTGATGAGTGTATAGTCCAAGGCATGAGATGGTGTATACTAGCTATTTATCAGAGCCTTTGTTAAAACTTCCATCAACATTGAGCTGATGTTATAAGGAGGGTGTTTGGTCCAAGGCACGAGTTGGTGTATACCTACCATCTATTGGAGGCTATGTCAAAACTTGTATCAACAAGAAGCTAGTGTTATAAAGAGGGCCCATTCGAAGTTGTTTTTAAACAATCAATAACTCCCTTTTGCACATTCCTCATACGTTATTAGGTGTGCTAACACATTGACAAGGGATTCCTTATCAAAGGAAGTAAACAGTTTGGATGCTCAACGTTGCTTCACAAGGTTAAAATATTAGTCTAGGTTGTTTCTATTCCAACCTTTACATTTTTATAGGAAACCTCTATATAATAAGGGAAATTCAAGATAATAAGGGAAACATGAGATTTTAGAACCCAACCCAATTCAACATTCATTGTCTTAAATCCCAATTTCCACCCATTTGCTCAAATAGCCACACCCACAACCTAGTTAGGAGGTGCTACAATCAATGTTCTAGGAAATGTCTATAATATTCATATGAACCCAGAGAAATGTCTTCCTAGATACACACATGAAGGTGGTAGAATTGTTGAAGACCATATCACATCATTTAAGTTGGAATTGAGATTATTGATGTAGAACATGAAGATTTTGCATGTAGCTTATTATCATTTACCTTATAATATGTTTCTTATGATTTATATGTCTTCCTAGATACACACATGAAGGTGGTATAATTGTTGAAGAGCATATCACATCATTTAAGTCAGCATTGAGATTATTGATGTAGAACATGAAGATGTTGCATGTAGGTTATTCTCATTTACCTTAGAAGATGTTTCTTATGGTTTATTTTTTAATTTAGTACCATACTCAATCACCACTTCGACCATGCTCAAAACCACATTTTTGGTGTTATGTACCAAAAATTCACTAGTGCTAAAAAGTAACCCAATTAGCCCATCATGGATTTCGATTCTAGGTTCCAAATGATGTATGGTGGGGTCACATTTGTTATGTAAACTTGATGTACCATTAGTACTTGAGATGTAAAAAAATTGATTTGGATCCCATGACCATTTTATTTTTTAGGATAGAAATGGGAATACACTAAAGCAATAAATGTGGATAGAAAATTCTTCCCATGGGGACATATTCTCGCTCCTTACATTAATCAAAACATTGCATTATTAAATATTGTACAAGTGAAAAAACAATTGCAACTTAGACAGGGTCCTCCATATCAATACCTATGATTCCTCACTAATCAACAATAAATACAACACAAAATCAAAGTTTAACTTTGAATCCAACTCTTAAAAATTCAAAAACATTTCCCCAGACTTCAATTAAAATTGAATTAAATGGTGTCAATGCATGGTTAAAACTGAACTAAATGGTGTCAATGCATGGTTAAGAAGAAAAGCTCCTCAAAATCAATACCTATGATTCATCACTAATTAAATAACAAACACAACACAAAATCAAAGCTTAACTTTGAATCCAATTCTAAAAAACAAACAAACATTGCTCCAAACTTCAAATAAAGCTGAACTAAATGGAATCAATGCATGGTTAAGAAAACACAATTATGGATTTATCAATTTACAAAAACAAGAGGATGATTCAAGTGGTGAAATTTTTTGGAAAGGTTATGCATACCAAAGGTATAATCATCTTTCAAATAGAGTCAATAGTTAGGGGTCATCCCCAAATAAATTTCTGGATATTAACATATGTGAGTCGGCTTTGCCTAATTGCTATAGGGTTCACAATATGAGTTAGATTATATTGAATTTCATTATGCCTTTGAAATTTATAAAATTAAATGGACATGTATGAAGTAATCCCAAATGATAAAAATTCCCTAAGCACATCAAATGTCAATACAAAAATGATCTTATAGACCCTAAATATTATTCACCAAGAGTATAATGGACCCAATGAAAGTATGGATGAAGTACATACTTTACAATGTTAATACAACAATTTTAAAGACCGTAAATATTCTTCATCAAGAATATAATGAGCCCAATGAAAGTATGGATGAAGTACATGCTTTCCAGAATTATCAAAAGATAAACTTGTGTTATGAATCAAAACACAACACCCTTTCACATCCTCCACACCCTCTCCCTGCCGTAAGCTCACTAGTGAAAATGATATGACACCTGATCCCAAGGCTAACATTGACCTTCAATCACCAAAATGAGGCTATCAACATTCCCTTTATGAGTCAAAAATCATTCAATGTGCTGCTTATGCCACAAATATTCCCAATAAAAGAGGTTACAATATTGTAGTAAATATGAAAATGATAAAGGTTGCACCACATTACATGAAATGACACAAATATTGAATAAAGAGATCTATGCCTAAAATAAAATCACATATTGAGAATTAAAAAAAAAAAAGGTATCACACAAATGTGGTGATCTATGAAAAAAATAAGTCATTCCTTTTATTGACATAATGAAGATTTTTATAACAATGGTAAATATCTACACAACTGTTTGGTGGATTTTGGAGACTCAACTAATGTTATGCCTTCTAGTATTTACAGTAAACTTGGATTAAATCCTATTAAGTCTAACTAGATCATTAGTTAGATAAAATATAGTTAAAAGTAGTGGGAGAATTAATAAATTTACACATGCAACTTGCTTATGAACCTAGAGTGCAACAATTGATTGATATTCAAGGGGTAGAAGTTCCTGAAGTTTATGGCATGTTGTTTAGTAGAGATTTTTTTAAAGCCCTAAATGGCTACATGGCTACTAAAATTTCACATATATGGCTTCCTTCAAAAAAAAATTCTAATCATATTCGTGTGGATAAATAACCCAAAATGAAAATATCATAAATAAATACAATACTAGAAATGAAAATGTTCACACATTGTCCATAAACATAGGAATATATATGTGTCCATAAAAGCGACTCCCAAAATTGATAGTGGTACCATGACAATTGGATCAACATTGTGGACATTCTATTTTGATAGAGATCATTCCAAAATAGGACCAGGGATAATAATTTCACTCAACTCCAGATGGAAAAAATTCCATTGTTTTGTATTGTCTACAATTCTTACAGTTCCTATGATTCCCACTCACCAATAATTTTGTTGAGTCTGAAGCCTTGACCCATAATGTCAAAAAATGTTTGGTGATTCTAAATTGGTGATCAATTAGGGGAAGAATAATTTTTATTACAACTTATCATATTTTAAGTGGTAAAAACATAGGGCATGCAATTTGAGTGATTGATTTAGAGATTTCAATATAACCCCAATCCCTTGAATTGAAAATCATAGAAATGATTCCCTTGCTTCATTTTCATTTTTTTTTAATGAACCAAATTTAAAATAGTTTATAAACATAGGATATGTGATTTGATTGATTGCTTCAGAGATTTCAATATAACCCCAATCCCTTGAATTGAAAATCATACCAATGATACCCTTGCTTCATTTATTTTTATTTTTTTAAATGAATGGAATTTACAATACTTTTCTGTTAAATTGGTTCCTTATGTTTTACCTTAAATTGGATAATGTAATAAAGAATAATTATAATAGGATAACACAACATATAATAATTTAGATATTAGGATATGTCATTTAAGCATGCATCTAAATTCAAAATATTGAATTTGATTGAAATGATTTGACGTGGCATATCCTAAATATAGGAAGTACAAAAAAGGTATGAGTACTTAGCTTTTTTGGATAACTCTATTTTAGAAGTGGAAATCAAGATAAAATAACCATGTGGTTCATTCAGTTCTAGAACTAATTCTCTATCTACATAGGGTTGGTTCTTCCAATTTGGGTTAGTATCATTGGTTGATACTAACCTATGCTAGTTGGTAATAATTTTTATGGGAATAAGGAATTGTGAACATATAGTCACCTACGTCGATCTTTGATTTCTCTATATTTGCAATCCCCAACCCTGATGATATGTGTATTTATAGAAATCAACGTCCTTTTCGTTGAAACCTTAAGTATGCTTGTGAGGGTTAGAAACCTACAAAAATTGGGAAATTGTAATGGGCTAAGATGACCCAATCAACCCATTTGATTATTTACTAATGCCTACATATTTGATACTCTGAGGAGGGAAATCAACCCGCATTTAGTTCTCCCACCTAGTGTGATTGCACAATTGTGTTCATTTGCTAGATATATGTAATGAATGATTTGTATTTAATACTTGATAATACTTTCTTTGATTTTTATTTAGTGTGATTTTGAATTAGCTTATGAGTACTCCTAGTGATAGGTTTGAAATTTGAAAATAATATGGAAGATTTTCTAAATGCACAATAGTGTATATATGTGTTCTAGATAAGTTTCAAGTCTCTTTTGAATGAGATCTTGATTTGTTTATAATGAGTCGAATTGGGTAATTTATCACAACATGAACATGGTAGAAAATGGGCCAACCATAGAGATTTGATTTTTAAAAATATTTGTTGCTAGGAAAGGGTCAGTTTGAACCATATTGGGTCAAAATCAATGAGTGAAACTATATAAATATTGGGGAACCGACATGTGCATAGGTAGACTAAACTAGAGTCTAGATATTTATGTGAATGATATGTAGTATATTTAAAATAGACAGTGAGGTTCATATAGGCATGCAACTATATAATTTGAGGGTCAACTTGTAAGATATCATGCAAGTGTGAGAGAGTGACAAATTAGAACCTTGTTTGTGTGCTCAAATCATGCATGATCAATGTGTCAATCTTGTCATTGTCAAATATTAAATATAATATTTTAGTATCTAAAAATGGGCCCATTTTATTATAGTAAGGAAATTGCTATATTAAAAGGATAAAATGCACCTGAGTGTCTACAACACACTATCATTGGTATGAATCTCCAATTATGCAGGTCACTTAATATAAAAAAAATTCAATTATGTGTAGTCAATGTCCATAGAATGACAATTATAATTTGAAACTAAATTTTTTATTTTTTGAAAGAAAAACGCTAAGATTACACCCATGTGTTGGTGAAAACAATGTTTCCCTTATAACTTGTTGGAGATGATGCTTCGTCATTGAAGCATTGGATAAGCTTGTGCCTCCTAGAGAGTTGAGATGATTATGCCCCAAATTTGGTAAACTATATAGGATCCTATATTGGGAACAAAAAATTCCCCAACCGTCATGAATTAGGGGAAACATATGAAATGTACTAACCCAAATCAATACATAAAATAGAGAACCAAAAGGCATGGTTTGCACAAATAAATTGAATCAACCACTATAGATCACTCAAATAATAAATTGTATGGTTTTTCTCAAGCTCACTCCATGCAGAAAAAATCATGATCAAAAGGGAATGAAAAATTTCCATACCCTTAACATGAATGTAGGTTTGATTGTATTGTTTTACTTAAGGGTAAGTGAACAGAATTGGTGGACTAAAACTTGGACACATTTTTTATTTAAATGGATTTTAATGTTTTCATGTACATGGTTTTAAAAAGTGCGTACATGGTTTTGGCACATAAGTTTGGTAATTACTGAGATAAGATCATGCATGTGGTATTTCTATAATAAAATCACGTATTTAGAATAGTTTAGTATTTAGATTGTCATGCATGGTATATAAATAAAATAAATGTTTGAGTTTATTATAATTTAAGTTATATTTTATTAATATACTTCTAGGATGTTTGAGAGTGGTTTCAAACCTCTAGGAACTATACTGCAAATTATAGGTTTTGGAGGATCCAATCATATTTAAGAGTTAGTTAGATTCTAGGGTTTTAGGGTTTCAAACTTAGTGATATTTCAAGGTTTCAAATTTTCAAGGAGACATCATAGGAGGTATGAAAGTTGCATGAAGGGATGTTGGTATGATAAAATGGCATGAAGATATCTCTCACAAAGTGCCACAATTCAATCCTACCCTATTCTCTATGCAACCCTTAAGGTATACACTCTAGGATAAATGTATCAATGAGCCCTCAATATATACATGAGCCATATAATGCACAAAATCATACACAACATGATTTATAGTTATGGGATACATTTTTAACAACAATACCATAGAGAAAACATAGACCTCACTTCTTTCATTCCATGGATTGTGGATATTTCTTTGAGATTTTGATAAATTTAAGTATTTTTTTACTTTGTCAATTACTCCTGATTAATCGACCACCCCTGTTGATTAATATCCAATAAAAAAATCCTTGCCATTATGATTGGACCCTATAACCTAAATTGTAAATCATATACCTTAAACCCTAAATTGTTAGGGTGTGGAGCTAAAAGCTACACCTTAAGGCAAACAGGAGGGTTTCTGGCGTAAGCAGTCACCGACGTCGGCAGGCCACACCGAGTCGGTCAGGGGATGCAAAAAGGAAACCAACATCGGTAGAGGATCAGCCGACGTCGGTCACCTCCAGGAGGGCAGGGACCGACGTCGGTCACCTGTAGCGGTCTGAACTGCTGTTGACGAATAGTTAGTTAAGTGAACGCAGAGTTTGCATGTTAAAGGCTTGTTCGAAGCCTTGAGCCGCAAGTCTAGTCAGTGTATGCATGAGATCTATATAATAGACTCATGGGCTGTATTGTTAAGTGGAGAATTTGGAGAAGAGCTATGTGAAGCTTGGAGAGTTCTTCCCATGGTGGAATCAAGTAGGATTCCCCATGTGTGTTTAAGTAAGATCAGGTTTGATTTGCAGGGGTGTATGGATGTGAGGGTCAGAAAGGAGATCAGTGGGGAAGCTAGATCTAAGGTGATAGCAATACATCAGCAAGATCATGGAGAGATCTACTTGGAGTACGGTTGTGTACTCGATTGTACAGATGTGCAATGAGGTGAACAATAGCTTGTGTTAGCTGTGTGTTGTGACCTATGAGAGAAGATTACTCTGGAGGGAAGTTTACTGTAAGCCCATGAAGTGGAAGAAAGAGTGCCACCTCTTTGTTGTAAATTCCTTTGTAATGAGTTGAATATAATTGTATATTGCCTCTCATATTCTATGTGCTTTCTCATTGATAGTTATTTGTTCTTCTGGATTCTGCATGCTTAGTTGCTTATACATTGGTAATCATGTGTGCTCTTAAATCTGACAAGTTATGTCAGAGCTTTGGGGAGTTTCGGTCCTATCAATTGGTATCAGAGCTCAGGTTCACTAACAGGTGGTTCAGATCTATGTAGTGTGTTTGGATTACAGGTTGCTCACAGGGGTTTCTGCAGGGATTTCTGTTTGAGTGGGAGAAGCAATGGCAGAAGAAAGTAAGTTGAGAATGGAAAAGTTTAATGGAAAGAACTATCAACATTGGAGAATGTAGATAGAGGACTATCTGTATCAGAAATATCTTTACTTACCGTTAGGTGGGATTGCAAAGAAGCCCAAGGACATGGAGGATGAAGAATGGGAAGTTCTTGACAAAAAGGCTCTGGGGTCTATAAGACTGAGTCTAGCATCCACTGTGATATCTAATTTGTCACAGGCAAAAACAATGGTAGAGTTAATGACTACATTAGCAAATTTGTATGAAAAACCCTCCGCTTCTAATAAGGTATATCTTATGAAGCAGTTATTTAATTTGCATATGCAAGAAGGTGGATCTGTATCTAATCACCTGAATGATTTCCATGGTATTGTTAATCAGTTAAGTTCAGTCAATATTGTATTTGAAGATGAAATAAAAGCTCTTTTAATATTATGTTCTTTGCCTAAAAGCTGGCATGGCTTGGTAATGGTAGTTTCTAATACTGCATCTACTTCGAATATTTTAAAAGTAGAGGATGTTGTTAGTGTTATCTTGAATGAGGAAATTTGCAGGAAAAGCACAGAGGAGACATCTGGGAATGCTTTAAATCTCGAGAGCAGGGGAAGGCAAAAAGAAAGGAGCAAGAGGAGATCAAGATCTAAGTCTAAGGGAAGAGGCAGATCCAAATCCAGGAATGGCAGAAGGCCACAATGCTGAAACTATGGAAAGTCGGGGCACATAAGTAGAGATTGCTGGTCAAAGCCTAAGGAGGAGAATCAGCACGAAGGAAAGGAAGAGGCAAAGGTTGCAGGTATTGCACAGGATGCTCTTATTTTCTCTTTGCATAATAATATAGAATCTTGGGTATTAGATTCTGGTGCATCTTTCCATGCTACCCCTAACAGAGAATATTTCAGTGACTATATCCATGGAGATTTTGGAATAGTGTACTTAGGGGATGATGAGCCTTATAAGATTACTGGCAAAGGTAAAGTGCAGCTGAAGATGCAGAATGGCAACACATGGGTGTTGAGAGATGTGATGCATGTTCCTAGTTTGAAGAGAAATTTGATTTCCGCAGGTAAGCTAGGTGATGAGGGTTGTACAGTAACTCTCACAGCAGATTCTTGGAAAGTGACCAAGGGTGCACTTGTTATGGCCAGAGGTAAGAGAGAAGGTACTCTCTATTTGTGTAATTGTGTTACTAACAAATCTCCTTCTATTTTATCTACTTCAGATGTGGATGCTAAATTGTGGCACTCAAGGCTTGGCCACATGAGTGAGAAGGGGATGTTAATTCTTAAGTCTAAAGGTATGCTTTTAGATTTGAAAAGTATGGATCTAGAATTTTGTGAGCATTGTGTATTTGGAAAACAGAAAAGGCTTAGTTTTCTCAAGACTGGGTCTACTAAGAAAAGGCAGAAGTTGCAGCTTGTTCACACAGACGTGTGGGGACCGGCTCAGGTAGCCTCTATTGGAGGATCACGGTACTATGTTACATTCATAGATGATGCTACAAGGAAGGTATGGATCTACTGTATTAAAAAGAAATCTGATGTTTTTGAGACTTTTAAGATTTGGAAAGCTATGGTTGAGAATGAAACAGGTAGAAAATTAAAGTGCTTGAGATCTGATAATGGCGGTGAGTTCTGCAGTCTTAAGTTTAACTGGTATTGTTACACACACGGAATCCATAGGCAAAGGATGGTTCCAAGGACACCTCAGTAGAATGGTATTGCTGAAAGGATGAACAGAACAATTATGGAGCATGCAAGATGTATGAGATTGCATGCTGGGTTGCCCTTAGAGTTTTGGGCAGAAGCAGTTGACACCGCAGTGTACCTGATTAACAGAGGACCCTCTACAGCTCTGGATGGTGGAATTCCAGAAGAGGCATGGATAGGTAAAAAGGTAGATCTCTCATATCTCAAAGTTTTTGGTTGTGAAGCCTTTGTACACATAGATAAGGAAAATAGAAAGAAGCTTGATGCTAAGTCTATGAGGTGCACGTTTATTGGCTATGGCTCAGATGATTTTGGTTTCAGATTTTGGAATCTAGGAACTAACAAGGTAATTAGGAGCCGTGATGTTGTTTTCAATGAAAGAGTGATGTACAGTGATCAGATAAGGAAGTTGGATCAATCTGGGCAGAGCAATGGTGAATTGGACGAAGTTATGGTCCAAAATGAGCTCGCGGGAAAAAGAAATAATCACTTACAGGAAAACACAGAGACCGACGTCGGCAGAACAGGCATCGACGTCGGCCAGGAAGAATCGGCGTCGGCCAGTAACAGGTCTACAGGTGGCCAAGGTCGATCACTGTCAAAAAATTTGGGTGGACAGCATGTTGAGAACGAGTCCAAGACACCCATCAGGAGGTCAGAAAGGGTAAGTAAGCCTCCAATTAGATATTCTTCTTCCTTATATTATTTATTGCTAACTGATGGTGGAGAACCAGAGAGTTTTGAAGAAGCATTACAGGTGGAGTCCATGAGTAAGTGGGAGCGTGGCATGGTTGAGGAGATGGAGTCCTTGAGAGAGAACCAAACATGGGATTTGGTTGAATTGCCAGCTGGTAAGAGAACACTGAAGAACAGATGGACCTACAGGTTGAAGGAAGGTGAGGATGGACAGATGAGATATAAGGCCAGATTGGTAGTGAAAGGATTTGCACAAAAGCCAGGTATTGACTTTGGTGAGATTTTTTCTCCTGTTGTTAAGATGACTTCTATAAGGGTTGTATTGTCTTTGGTTGCTTTTGAGGATTTACATCTTGAGCAGCTAGATGTTAAGACAACATTTCTTCATGGAGATTTGGATGAGGAAATATACATGGAACAGCCAGAAGGATTTGAGGTCAAGGGTAAGGAGAAGTTAGTGTGCAGGTTGAAGAAAAGCTTGTATGGCCTCAAGCAAGCTCCTAGACAGTGGTATTTGAAATTTGACAGGTTTATGACTGAGCATGGCTACAGTAGGTGTCAATATGACCATTGTGTATATTTTAAGAGATTTGATAACGGTAGATATATTCTTCTATTGTTGTATGTAGATGATATGCTGGTTGCAGGATCTCACATGCAAGATATCTCTGAGCTTAAGGTGAAATTAGCTCAAACATTTTCTATGAAGGATTTGGGAGCAGCTAAGAAAATCCTTGGCATGAGCATTAGGAGAGACAGGAAAAATCACAGGTTGATACTGTCTCAAGAGGATTATGTGGACAAGGTGTTGAAACGGTTCAATATGCAGGATGCTAAACCGGTAAGCACACCTTTGGCTGGACATTTTAAGTTGAGTAAAGAACAATGTCCTAATTCACATGATGAGGTAGAGTACATGAGTAAGGTTCCATATTCTTCCGTGGTAAGAAGTTTGATGTATGCAATGGTGTGTACTAGACCGGATATTGCCCAAGCAGTGGGAGTAGTAAGTAAGTATATGGCCAATCCAGGAAAGGAACATTGGAAAGTAGTTCAGTGGATCCTTAGATATCTGAGAGGAACTAGCAGTAGACACTTGTGCTATGGAGGTTTAGATACTTCTCTACATGGTTATGTAGATTCAGATATGGCAGGTGATTTGGATGGCAGGAAGAGCACCACAGGTTATGTTTTTACTGTAGGTGGAACGGTGGTTAGCTGGATATCTAAGTTGCAGAAGGTTGTTGCCTTGTCAACTACAGAAGCAGAGTACATTACAGCCACAGAAGCTAGCAAGGAGATGATATGGATGACACAGTTCATGGAAGAGCTTGGAAGGGAGCATGGAAGTTGTAGATTGTATAGTGACAGTCAGAGTGCAATCCATTTGGCTAAGAACTCAGCTTTTCACTCAAGAACCAAGCACATACAGCTAAGGTACCACTTCATACGGCAGGTATTGGAAGATGGTGAGTTGAAGCTGGAGAAGATCCATACAGATAGTAATCCTGCTGATATGCTAACCAAGCCAGTTACTAAGGAGAAGTTGAATCTTCATTCAACTTCTATTGGTATTCATGATTGAGTTGAAGATGGAGGAGCTAGAAGATGTTGCTGTACAGGTACTGGTGCAGCTGTTTATCTCCAAGTGGGAGATTGTTAGGGTGTGTGGAGCTAAAAGCTTCACCAAGGAGTAGACTTTAAACAGGTTCGGGTCTACACAGACACCGGCGTCGGTCAGGAGTGACCGACGTCGGTCAGGTGCAGTTGTAGAGGCGCCGACATCGGCAGTGGGTCAACCGGTGACGGTCACAGGCGAACAGGTAGGAACCGACGTCGGTTACCTGTGTGTCTAGAAAGCGATTTCCGAGGACATAAGCGAGTGTTTGCATGATGAGTTTGAGTTGTAGTCTCAAGCTCGCGTCTCTATTATTAGCAATATTATTTTTAGAGCCCTTGTTCAAGTGGCTTAACTGTTTGTTGTAAGTGCATGCTCAAGTTTCCTAATTCTATATGTAGGAAAGATCTTCTTAGCTAATGGTGTATGAGTAGAACATTGTGAATGTTTGAAGGACAGTACTGAGTTGCATCAATCCAGGTTGTTGGAATTGATTTTACTTGAGAGAGAGAGCTCTTAAGGAATAGAGATCTAGTGAGAGATCTTGTGTGCATCTGAGAGAGGTGTGGAAGAAAGAAGTTTCTTCAATTGTATTCCTTTTGTAAAGAGTTTTAATACAAGTTTTCAGGGTGTTTTCTTGTATCTCTTATTCTGTGCTATTTATCATTCCAGTTACTTATCTATCTGATTTATTTCTGCGTTTATTGCTTTCACAAGTGTAATCCATTATTGGTTGATCCCCAACAAGTGGTATCAGAGCGAGGTTGGACGTTCTCAGAGCGAGCTTGACTAACAGATGTCCCAGATCTGTTAAGTGTTTGTTGATTACAGGTTACTCACAGGGGTTGCTATTTGAGTGGGAGTATAGCAAGGTAGAAGATGGTACAATGAGAATGGAGGAAATCAGGCACATGATTAACACCACATGGAGTGTGGTGGGTTGTCTTCAAGTGGGAGCTTGAAGAGGAATACAAGCTAGGATACAGATTGGACAGAGTACTGGTTTTGGGTACAGGTGTAGCTCTTTATCTCCAAGTGGGAGATTGTTAGGGTGTGGAGCTAAAAGCTACACCTTAAGGCAAACAGGAGGGTTTTTGGCGTAAGCAGTCACCGGCGTCGGTAGGCCACACCGACGTCGATCAGGGGACGCAGAAAGGAAACCAACATCGATAGAGGATCGGCCTACGTCGGTCACCTCCAGGAGGGCAGGGACCGACGTCGGTCACCTATAGCGGTCTGAACTGCTGTTGACGAACAATCAGTTAAGTGAATGCAGAGTTTGCATGTTAAAGGCTTGTTCGAAGCCTTGAGCCGCAAGTCTAGTCAGTGTATGCATGAGATCTATATAATAGACTCATGGGCTGTATTGTTAAGTGGAGAATTTGGAGAAGAGCTATGTGAAGCTTGGAGAGTTCTTCCCATGGTGGAATCAAGTAGGATTCCCCATGTGTGTTTAAGTAAGATCAGGTTTGATTTGCAGGGGTGTATGGATGCGAGGGTCAGAAAGGAGATCAGTGGGGAAGCTAGATCCAAGGTGACAACAATACATCAATAGGATCATGGAGAGATCTACTTGGAGTATGGTTGTGTACTCGATTGTACAGATGTGCAATGAGGTGAACAACAGCTTGTGTTAGCTGTGTGTTGTGACCTATGAGAGAAGATTACTCTGGAGGGAAGTTTACTGTAAGCCCATGAAGTGGAAGAAAGAGTGCCACCTCTTTATTGTAAATTCCTTTGTAATCAGTTGAATATAATTGTATATTGCCTCTCATATTCTGTGTGCTTTCTCATTGATATTTATTTTTTCTTCTGGATTCTGCATGTTTAGTTGCTTATACATTGGTAATCATTGTTAGGATTGTGGAGCTAAAAGCTTCACTGATGCAAACAGGAGAGGAGGTTGCTGAAGGTTGCTGAGTTGCAGAAGAAGTTGGGGTCGGTCTGATCAGCCGACGTCGGCGGGATAGCACAGAGAAGCAACCGACGTCGGTCATATATCGGCCGACGTCGGTCACCTCCAGGCGGACAGGGACCGGCGTCGGTTGCCTGTGTGGTTCGACTGCGAGCTATTTACGGGCAGTTAGCTAACGAACCAAGTGTTTGCATGAAGAGATCTATTTTTAGACTGAGAGCTGCGGATCTAATTATTGTAATTAGATGTCTAATCATTGTTTGGATGAGATCTATATAATAGACTCATGGTTGTATTGGAAAAGTGTGCTAGGGAGTAAGAGAGCATAATTATAAGCTCCTTCTGTGTGTGAGGTAGAGCTATGGTGTGTTCCTCCTAGTGCCACAGTACCAGGTGTGTTGGTGCTGGATTGGAGAGCCAGCTGGGTTCTTCAATAAGTAAGATCGTTGATCTGCAGGTGTATGTGTGTGCAAGGTCGAGGTTCACAGGTGATTGGAACCATTGCTTGATTTGCAGGTGTGCAAGGTCATACAGACAGCAACACAACAGGGAGCAGTATCAGGGAGGATCTACTTGGAGTACAGGTGTGTACTCAGATAGAGCAAGAGGAAGGCAAGGGAGTTCCTTCCATAAGTATGGTCTGTTGAATTGCAGGTTGTTGCAGATTCATGGGAGATCTACTTGAAGTACCTTGAGTACTTGTGGAGCACGTGGAGTGCTTGTGGAGTGCGTGGAGCACTTGTGGTGTGCGTGGAGCACGGGAGGTGAACACCAACTCTGTATTTGGGTTGGGTGTTGGGACCTGTGAGAGGGAGAGCTTTGGGGAGAAGAATTACTGTTCACTTGAGGCGTGGTAAACCTCTGTAAGGTGGTGGAGAAGAAGTGGCATCTTCTTTATTGTATTCTTTTCTGTATAAAGTGTTAATACAATTTGGTATTGTCTCTCATATGCTGTGTTATTCTGAATTCTAGTTACTTGGTGAATCTGGTTAATTTCCGCATATTAAGTTGCTTGGTATTAGTAATCAAATTGTGTGCTTCCGGTGTACACCCTCTCCCAACAAGTGGTATCAGAGCATGTTTGTTGTTCTAGATCCCCAACAATCATGTGTGCTCTTAAATCTGACAAGTTGTGTCAGAGCTTTGGGGAGTTTCGGTCCTATCATAAATTGTAATCCCTAAACCCTAAAACAATCGATTTAGCCCAAATTAACATCCTTTAGAGTAAGAATTAAATTCAAAAGGCTCAATTTGGCCCAAATCACATCATTGATTGCCCTAATTAACTAATTGGCTCAATCTATGATTACATTAGGGCTAATTGATCCCAAAATCATATTTTGTAGTCACAAATAAGTTTAATGAGCTCAAATTGTCCCAATTTCCTTTGTGATTTAACCCTATATCATAAAACCTAAACCATATACCCTATACCCTAAGCACTAAACCGTAAACCCTAGATTGTAAACCCTAAACTCTAAATCAATTGATTTAGCTCCAATTAATATCCTTTAAAGTAATAATTAATTTAATATGGCTCAATTCAAACCTAATCATATAGATTATTTCCCTAATTGACTACTTGGCTCAACTTCTGATGACATTAGGGATAATTGTGCCAAAAATCACATTCTATAGTAAAAAATAGGTTCAATGAGCTAAACTTGGCCCTAATTGCCTTTGCAATTGGCTATAACCTAAACCATAAACCATATACCTTAAAACTTAAGCCCTAAATTGTACTCTTTAAACCCCATACCTATCATTTTAGCCCTAATTAACATCATTTAGACTAAGAATTAAGTTCACATGGCTCAATTTGGCCTAAATTACATCACTAATTTCCCCAATTGACTAATTAGCTCAATTTTATGCTGACATCAGGGCTAATTGAGCCCAAAATAACATTTTTAGTCATAAATAGGATAAATAAGATCAAATTATACCTAATTGCCTTTGTAATTGGACCCTAAACCTTAAACCAATTGATTTAGCCCAAATTAACATCCTTTAGGTTAAGAATTAGGCTCACAAGGCTCAATTTAGCCCAAATCACATCACTAATTACCCCAATTGACTAGTTGGATAAATCTATGATGACATTGGGGCTAGTTGAGCCCAAAATTACATTATGCAGTTATAATTAAGTTATATGAGTTCAAATTGGCCCCAATTGCCTTTGTGATTGGACCCTATACCCTAAAACCTAAACCTTATACCCGATACCCTAAGCACTAATTATTAAACCCTAAACCTTAAATCAATTGATTTAACCCTAATTAACATCCTTTAGAGTAATAATTATTTTCATAGGGCTTAATTTAGCCTAAGATGCATCAATTATTTCCAAAATTAACTACTGGCTCAACATGTGATGACATTAGGGTTAATTGTGCCTAAAATCACATTTTATAGTCACAAGTAGGTTCAACAAGCTCAAATTAACCCCGGTTACCTTCGTGATTAGACCCTAAACCCTAAACCCTAAATGGTATACTCTTTAAACACTAAACCAATCATTTTAGCCCCAATCATTCAGACTAAGAATTAGGTTCATAAAATTCAATCGGGCCAAAATCACATCACTAATTGCCCTAATTGATGAATTGGCTCAATCTATGATGACATTGGGGCTAATTTATCCTCAAATTATATTATGTAGTCAAAAATAGGTTTAATAAGATTAAATTATCCCCATTTGTCTTTGAAATTGGACCCTATACTCTAAACCCTAAATTATATACCTTAAAACATAAGCCCTAAACCTTAAACCCTAAATCATAAAACCTAAACCCTAACCAACTGATTTAGCCTAAAATAACATCCTTTAGGGTAAATATTAAGTTCATGGGATTCAATTTGGCCCAAATTGCATCATTGATTTCCCCAATTGACTAATTAGTTCAATATGTGATGAGATTGGAGCCAATTGAGCCCAAAATCATATTATGTAGTCATAGATAAGTTTAATGAGCTCAAATTAGACCCAATTTCCTTCATGATTGGGCCTTATACCCTAAAAATTAAATCTTATATGATATACCCTAAGCCTTAATCCCTAAATAAAAAACCCTAAACCCTAAATCAATTTATTTATCCCTAATTAACATCCTTTAGAGTAATAATTATTTTCATAGGGTTTAATTTATTCCAAATCACATCACTTATTTCCCCAATTGACTAATTATCTCAACCTTGATGAAATTAGGGCTAATTGTGCCCAAATTCACATTCTATAGTCACAATTAGGTTTAAAGAGTTCAAATTGGCCCCATTTGCCTTCACAATTAGACCTTATACCCTATACCCTAAACCCTAAATCATATACCTTAAAGCCTAAGCCCTAAATCATAAAATATTTAAACCCTAAAGCAATCATTTTAGCCCTAAATAAAAAATTTTATACTAAAAATTAGGTTCACAGATCTCAATTTGGCCTAAATCACATCACTAATTACCCCAACTGACTAATGCTTAAAATTTATCAAAATATAGTTGAAATATCTATGATTAATAGAATGAAAGAAGTGATTCATGTGTTTTCTCCCTAGGAATTTTGTTATAAATATAACCCATAATTTTAAATCATATTGTGTATGCCTTTGTGCATCAGATGGTTCTTATATGCATTAGGGGCTCACCAATGTATTTCTCCCACAGTGTATGCCTTAGGTGTGTATAGGGAATGGGGTGGGATTGACTTATGTCACTTTGTGAGAGATATTCTCATACTATTCTATAATACCTACATCCCTCATGTAGCCTTCATACCTCTTATGATGTCTTCCTAAAATATTGAAACCCTAAAATATAGCTAAGTTTGAAACCCTAAAACCCTAGAATCTAACTAAGTCTGAAATATGATAGGATCCTCCAAAACCTAGAATTTGCATTATACTTATGAGAGGTTTGAAAAAATTCTCAAATATATTGAAATTATATTTATAAAATATAATTTTATATTTAGATATGGACATTCATTTTCTTATACCTAAATGTTTATTTTATTTATATACTATACATGCTAATCTAATACTAAACTATGTTGCGTATACACATTTATAATAGAAATACCATGTACATGGTTCTAAATACTAAAACAATGTACATGGTTTTAATAAATAATGGTAAAATATTCTGCATACATGGTACTTTCACATACATGGTACGTACCACATATGCAGTTACTCTATTTGAATTTTGAAACACATGCTTGAAGGCTCAGGAATGTCTTGGATCCCCAAGCCTGAGTGATGGAACCACAAACACAATTGAATGCATGGTTTTGACTAAAAACAAAAAAATTCAACTTCAACCATTCTAAATAGTATGAATTTAATCAAACTTTTTCTTGAAAATATTACTACAACATCGACTACACTCCTCTTTCTAAATATATAATTTTTTTATACTTTTATTACTTTTAAGGTTATTGTCTATATTTATTTATAAGTTTGCCTTTTTATAACACTATATACCATAACTATACATGTTTATACTTGTTCATTTATATTTTTATTCATTGGTTCAAATCATTTTTTTTTATATAGCTGTAAACTAGACCTAATTCTATATAGATTGAAAAAAAATTCAATATTTTTTGAGGTAGTTAAGAGGGGGGTGCATGGTCAGCTATACATTTTTTTAAATCATATTTATAGGTATACTAACTTGTGAAATTAATAAAAAAAAATATATTCATTAATTAATATAAATAAAATATAGGTTCCAAACTAGATGATTTTACTTAGTTTTCTACTAAGGGGTTTAAATAAAAAGCAAACGATGTTAAAAAATAATGGGGTGTACAGACAACTATCTAGTATGATTTTTATAAAAAAATAGTACCACCTACTAAAATTTATGATGTTTTACCGACTTATACTTAACCCTTTCAAAAACAAATTAGTAGTTTAGAAACTAGACTCAAAATACTAAAATTCATATTGATGTGACATCTTTAAATTATGAGTGTAGATATCTCAAAGAATCCATACAAGTTGAGGTTTCATATTTTTTAAGAAAAAAATGTCCACTTAAGACCCCATTTTGGACCCCCAATTCCCTTCACTTACCCTTAATGCAGGATAAAAAGCATGATTGAAAATAAATGAACATTGTTCATACCCCCATCATGACCGCATATTTGATAAGTATGGAATGGAATGACAACCATTTGCCATTAAGTGTAAACTGTGATGTATATGTATTCATGAATTCATATAATTCCTTATAAACCTAAAATTATATGCATGAACATTTTCATGCCCCTTGAATTCGTATCAAATGATATATAATGTTGTACATATATATGTGAATTTGAGAACCTATACCTCAAATTTATGCATATGTGGAAACCTTTTTTTTTTCTTTTTAAAAGTTATAAGCATATGCCCATGCATATGCACCCAAGTGTGTATGAATTTGTCTCAAGTTTCTGTAAATTGAGTTCATATGCATGGCATATATGTCCTCATAACTTGTATCAATGTGCCAACACCTATCATGTATCTAAACCATTTGATATTAGAACCATTTTAAATATTTAAAATGTGTACTCTAATATGATTTTATGCTCATGGAGGTCTATGTATTGATGAAATGCCCACTATAATTCATCCATTTTGGAATAAGGAGCGTACCCTATAAGTTATTCATGTCAAAATAAGAGTTAACCATATAATGTCATGTATAAAAATAACATCATGTAATATCATGCGAACATGTGGAGAGTATTCCATCATCATAATGTATATGTTGATCAAGGAATAAATGTAACATATGTAATGCATTATATATAAGTGTCATGTCTAAATAGATGTATCAATGAAACACAGAGTAGTAAGATCAATTAATAAGACTATGTAGAAAAAGTACATTATATAGATCACAACACCACTCAATGTCAACAAGATCAACAAGTGAAAGTGTTAGTCTTACACATAAGATTAAAGGTCATATACAAGGTACTTAAATATGTCATAAAAACCAAGTCCAAGTGCCACATGCAATGGGACAATTTTTTTTACAAACAAGGGACATCAAGATTGTCGTATCAAACAAGGCCAAGGGCCACACCCAAGGGACATATAAGTGTCAAATACAAGGCCAAAGGGCCACACACAATAGACAAGTACCAAGTATCCTATCATGCAATAGATTAATAACATCATTGGATCATATAAAAATGAACTAGTAGACACCATCCATATGTATCAATGTCGCATGCATCATAGTATAATAGCACACCCAAGTATCACTGTATAATTTATGAGTAACTAGCAAAATGTGTATAAGTAATATAGATATCTCAACATGGTAGAAAGGTTACTATATAAGGTATGAGTAACTAGCAAAACATGTGTAAGCCAAATAGGGATCTCAACATGGTCAAAAGGTCATAAAAATATATAACCTTTAATATTACAACTAGTGGAATAATATGCCACCAATATTTTCATGGCCATTGGGTAAAGGAATGTTTAACATCTATATTTACATGTACATAGTATGTATGTCTTGCATCACACTCATGTACTATGAAATGCACTTGTGTAGGAAAATAATATGTCATATACCAAAAATGTGATAAATAACATATGTAAATAGTTTAATATGGTAATCATGTCATATTGGTTCCTTGATTATTGAATTTTTTAAATATTTTAGTGTTTTTTTGTATTTTATGAATTTTTATTTAAGTATTTGGAATATTCAAGGTTTGAGGTCATAAATCTGTAAGTGGGTCATCCTCATCAGGATTGAAGTTGACATGTTCTAGCTTGTCCTTGAGACTATATAATTGCATTGCTTCTTTTCCCTCTTTTATATTTGATTTTTCAAATTTTGTACTTTCTATTTTTTCTAAAGATTGTGTTTTTTAATGGTAAACATCATTGTCATGTCAAATCATGATCATTTTTCTTATATGTGATAATGTGATATATTGATTGGATGGATTTATTATAAAAAGTATAGCCTATTAATAAATAATATATGAGAATAATGGTTATCATCAATGAAACTCATTCTATTATTTACATAATTTTACTTATTTTAACATAATTGTGTTAAGGTTGGTGATATGCATGGAAAGACATAGTACATAGCTTTATCAGTAAATTCATTATAGCATCAATTTTGTCCCACACACTAAACCAAACCACCTTCATCAATTAAACATTAAATAAACTTGAAACAAGGCCTAATTAGGATTTCATCACCTAGCAGTCACCTTACCTTTTCTCGATGATCCTACTTAGAGGTCATTACCAAGAGGAGAACAAAATCAGCTCTCTAGTTGAGTATAAACTCTAAAAATCAATATATGTTGGTTTTTAACCATAATTTTCCTAATGTGAATGGTACCTTATAATCAATATACATGACTCATGTTTCAAACCACTTTTGACCCACAAGTTATTGGAAAAATTATATACCCAAGAAGTTATTTATAATGTGTTATGCTATAATACTTAATGTCATGTCCCAATTGTTGTAAAACTTTGACACTGGATATGACATTCTATTCATTACCATTAATTTGAATCTTTATAAAATAGGTACCATCCATGTATATCGTAATGGTCAATGGACCTTGTTGAGGACTTCTTTGGGTCATCATAGATTTAGACAGTGTTTTTGCAAAGTTTGCTAAGTGGTTCCTATTGATGTTGTATTGCCTTGATAATGGCTGCATTATTGTATTTTTTAATATATTTTTGTAATGCATTTCAATGATCTACATCATGCAACATGATTCTATGACAACCACAATATGATTTACCTTCTTTTTGTGAATGACATCACATGGATCGATGTTGAGTAGATGGTAATGTGAAGATGTTATGATCAAGTAATATCTACAATATTGTTCTTGGTTTATCCTAAATACTTGTTACTTGTAATGGTGTTGGAGTATTAGTATCTACCATATCCACATTATTTACTAAAATATATGATTGTTTCTTTGCCTATGCCATGTTTGCCTTCAGTATTTCCTATGCTTGGTGTGATATAGTATTGTAATTGTTTTTTACACTTAAGATTTAATCATGATATTTCACTGACACCTTTCATTTACCTCAAAATATTGTGTGAATATGAGTTTATGATTGGTCCCCTTTGATGGTATATGAATCATCTTGATATTATTCAACTCCAATAGGTGTGAATAGAGTGTGGGATAAATATTCCTTTGAAGTATTTAAGTTTTAAATTTTGTAGTTGATCATCTACCATTTTGATATCTTAATCATCACTATCACAATAATATGACTTTTCTATCTTGATATGTATAATTTACTAGTAAAGAAATATCGAGAATAAGTTGTGGTTGTTCCATATTAACTTGTAGCTCATGTTGTAAAATTTCTTTGTATGTTATGATGGTTCCTTATATGTTTTTATACGTGATTCACCAACCTCATATGCATGAATTTGAGTTATTGGAATGGTTTGTTATGGAGAAACAATAATATTATCTTCCAACTGTGATTTATGATTGGATTTCATTCATAAATTGGGTAATTCTATAATATTTGAAAGGGTCATCATTTACTAGTTTTGTACAAAAATAGATTTCATGCAAATATTTGATACATCTATATAATGTCAATAGTATCAATTTCATAGTATGTATCCATGGTTGTTTCAAAATTAGGTTGTAATGCAATTGATTAGACATAACATGTAAAGTAGTAAGTACCATCTTGGAACTTAGTCTCACATCCAATGATATGGTTCCAATTTTTTGACACAGAGTGTTATCAAATCCTTTTATGATCTAATCTAATTTTTGAATAGTATCCATGTTGATCCCCAATAATTTTAATCAATTAGTGTAACAAATGTTCAATCTAGAACCGTTATCGACTACATTGTTTTACACTTTAAATTGAATGAATAATGGCATGTTTTGCTTTATTGTGTGTTGTGTAGGTAATTATTCTTTATCAAAAGTGATGAATTTATTATTATCCTTAAATTTATTCATAATGGAGGTAAATGATATACGTTGTGTGTCACTAATTAGAGTTGTTTATTGAAATGCCTTGTATAAGATGTCTTTGGAGGCCATTTTGTATAAGATGTATTTGTAGGCCATTGATATTTTTAATAACTCCAGGATATAAATATTAGCATGGGTGTTTTTTATTTGATTGATGATGTCATATCATTTAGGTTGGTTATCTTTCCTTGAACATGTTGACTACCTTAATTATATCATGCATGATGGGGAACCCTACCTCATCTAGTATTGACATCATGAAATTTAAAATATAAAACAAGCCATTGGAAAATAATGGGAGTGATATTGTAGTGAGTAAAACCTTGAGGTCTTAAGGGGGGATGAATTAAATGAGTCATGTATGCCCTTTTGCATCTAGTGTTAATAATGGGCATCTCAAATTTGATGTTGAAATATTAGGATTGGAGGAAGGATTTGGATTGTTCATTGTTAATTTTAGCCTTATTTATGACATAACTGATCTAAATAAGATACACTATCCATGTATAAAATATAAAAATATTAACCTCATTACTTTCCAATGCCAATAAACTCTATCTCTATCTTGCCAACCTAGACATAGTGAATATAAACCCATCCTATCTCTATCTATCATAGTGAATATAAACTGCTAGTGAGTGCCCCTTGGCTAAGCTCATCATGAATATATAGCTTGAACTTGTTAACCAATAATGTTCATTCAATATGGACATTATTAATGTGTATTATTAGGAAATAATAATAAATTGGCCCTAGAAAAAATCATAAGGATTGAAATATAAAACCTTAGAAGGATGAAACCCTAATGAAGATCTAGGTGTGAATGTGAAAATACTGTGTAATGAAATAAAAAAATCAGATCACAAAATCCTAGGGAAAAAATATGATTTTTCTGGGTATGGAAATAAGAAATAATTTTTGAAACTATAGGATGTAAAATATGAAATCTTGGAAGAATGAAACCCTCAGGTAAACCTAGGCTTTTTTAGAGTTTGATATGTGTACAAGTTCATTAATATATTTTACCCTAAATTGGATTAATACAATCAAGACTAACCCTAATAAGATAAAATAGTGTATAATAATTTATTTATTAGTATATGGCATTTAAATATACGTCTGAATGTGTACAAGTTCACTAATATGATTTACCCTAAACTAGATTAATGTAATCAAGACTACCCCTAATAAGATACAATAATGTATAATTATTTAGTTTTTAAGATATGGAATTCAATCATATGTCTGATTATAAAATACTAAATTTATTGCAATGATTTGACAAATGTCATATGCTAAATATAGTTAGTACAACAAAGTGAGGAGTACTTAGTTTTAGGGGTAATTTTAAGAGGCATACAGGGAAACCTCTTACAATTATTTGGTGAATTTATGGAAAAATAATTCAAAATCATGGTGAATACTATATGGGTGATGGTGAATCCATAAATATTTTAGACGATTGAAATCAAATATATTCTATAATATTCAATTTTTATTATTTTTTTGTATTATCATTTGGCTGCACCAAAAGATAGACATCGAATGGTATCACTGAATTGCACCACTGAATGACCAAAGTGTTCGATGAAAGTGAATGAACACACCAAATGGAACCCACAAAAGGTTATACCAAATGAGTCTGTGGAATGATGGTGTTTAATGGTAGATTTTGAATGGTGGGTGTCGAATGGTGGATGCCAAACAATGGCTTTTGAATGGTGAATGCCAAATGGTGGTAAAAAATGGTTAGCCTAAATAGAGGTGTCAAATGATAGTGCCAAAATGTGGTGCTAAAAAATGGTGTTAGATGTTAATTTTAGATGGTGGTGCCAAATGTTAAGGTCTGATGTTGCTCTTGTAAATGTCATTCAATGTGACCATTTAACATGGATTTTATTTGGCTGCATGTTTGCTATTTGATGCTATCGGATGACTTGTGTAGCTGATATTTTGGCCAATTGCCTAGTTACCACCCTCAACATATAAATAGCCACCTTTACCCTCATTTAAAACATTTTTTAGAATATTTTTCTCTTCTACCCTTCACCCCACCCATAGCTATTCCCCTACTCATGCAACCAATTGCCAACCATGGAAAGAAAATACATTTCAAGAACTTGTTATGCCCAAACATTTTAAAGCTAGTAAAAAATCTTAATGCCTACAATGATTGTATTTTGAAATGTAAATTTGATGGCCTGATCTACATGCCATAGTAAAAAATAGACCATGGGCTGCTAAAATCACTAGTCTTCTTATGACATTAACGATATGAGATTCACTGTGAACAATCAAATCCATATTGATCTGCTATAGAGATACATAATGTGACTCCAAAAGCAATGTTGACAGATGATGACAAAAAATATTTGGAGTCATATTTTAGCTTGCAGATTGGTCAAATCGATATGTAAATTTATTTTCGTATTGAAAATTCAACTTTTCATTCTTTTTTTTTCCAACACCTAGTAGATAGTCGCAAGAGGGACCTCCACGTGGATGATGTTTTTAACCCTTTTCTTAAAGCAATGGTTCAATTTTTCCTCATGATAATAGTATTATAGGGAAGCCCAGAGGATATTCCCTATTGGGCTATTGTTTACATTCTTCCTACTCTTTCTTGTTTGAGATATGATAGGTGTAGTTTTATTTCTTCTAGGATTAAGTTAGAATTAAATTATGCTTGTACCAATATAAGATCCATAATTTCTTATTCAAATTTTATTTTGGCCTTGTTTATGAGGCCTTATATGACCTCCAAAAAACTACTATTCCAACGGTGTTGCATCCAAAGATGAGCAAAAATGCTTTGTCTGTTGATGAATAAGAGGTTAGTTTACCAATCAAATAGATCATCTAAATTAAAGATTAATATTTGTTTTTTTGTTGCTTAACTGTTAAACAATTAAGGATTAATATTTGTTTGTATGTTACAAGTAAGATTTCATGCCTTTATGACATGAAAACAATTTACCTCAAAAGGAAAACATGCAGTTGAAGGATCTAGAGATTTTGAGTCTATGGAATCATCCTTGCATTCATTTTGGATTTCAAAACATTCAAGAGTTTCTTCCACATCATCTCAACATGTAGGTTTAGTATTTACAACTTTAAAATGACATTTTAAATTTGAAATGCATTATCTTATTTATTTTTTTGATTTTTGTAGTTGACTTAGAATTGACTAAGGTTGGTAGGGAACAACTGCAACAAACCCCAACATTTCATCTACCTTCTCGACCCTCTAAGCAAGGTATTTTACATTTCATGTTTTGGTTTTTTAGTTTAATATTTATTGATTACAAAGTTTTTGACTAGAAGTTTTCCTAGTGTAGCAACTCAAATTGCCCTCGTCACTTGAAATATGGCACATAGATTGGAGGAAATATTATCTCCAAATACAAGTACTAAATATTTAATTTCAAATTATCATTTAGTTTTGATTTTTAAATTTACCATTTTTATAATATAATTTATTTTTTTAGGGAAACCTCAATCTCTGAGAAAAATTATGCTGCTACCACTTCCCATGAACATAGTTTGCACAAGGGGGAAGAATCTTCCATTACCACAAGGGCCAACACCTAGTAGAGGAACACTACAATTTTCAAGTTATAAATTCCCCCTTTCTCTATCGGAGGTATCTCAAGTGCAAAATAATTAACCTATTTGTAACAAATTGATCTTGATGAGGAATATATTAGTATTGAAATTGGAGAATTTGGTGGTGTTACTTTCAATCTGCATGATTTTATTCAGGGCACAGATGTTCATGTAATTGCTCAAGAGGAACCTTGTGCCTCTTCACCCCCCACCTCACCAACTAATGTTGACTTGTTAGACAATGCAATTACATCTTTTACATTAAATAATTTATTATAAAAAAATATTATTTCAAGTCTTAATTAGGGACTTATAGATGAGTCTTTGTTTGGTCAAGCTAAATTTGGGTCCATTATTATTTCTAATAGTTATAATGATAATGTGTTGAGTATTATGATAAATAAGTTGTAGAATTTGAATGCATAAGTCCAAACATATTTTAATAAATGGGCAAAATATATCAACCTTGTTGTTATTGCAAATGCCAAGAAGGAAAAATATTTTGTAATGTATCATCATTTTATCAAATTTCTTGTCATAGTTATTTTATTTCGAATCTAATTAGATTTCATTTGTAATTGAAGGCAAAATATGAGAATCTGAAAAAGGAAGAGGAGGTCCTCAATATGCATTTGAAAAATGCATGAAAAAGTTTATATTCTACCATTCAATTCAAGAAGAAGCTTGTTTTGTTGAATAAATAGAACAACACACTCCAAAAAAACATTAATAATCAAGGATGGGATACCGATGCTTTATTGAAGTAGAAGACAAATGCCAATCCAAGTCTTCTTTTCAGAGGAGATGCTGCAAAAGAAGAAAAGAAAAATCTTGCTCGTATTAATTTTATAACTAAGGATATTGAAAGGGTTGGGATATTGAAGGATGACACAGAGGAAGTGGAGGCAAGGATTAGTAAGGATTGTGGTATAAATGTGGATGCTATGGTTGAGAAAGTGGCTGAGCAGTGAGGGTTCTTTCTAAAAGACCAAAAATTTGATAATTTTTGATGTTATAAAGTCTCTTATATTTGTAAAAATGTTATGTTTTTTAAAAAATATTTTAAATAAAAAATTTAAGTTTGTATTTTCAATGATTAGTTTTTGAAGTTTCAATTAGTCTTGTTTTAATGAGTAATGAGTTATGGTTCATTTATCATCTTACATGCAAATTCTGTGTTGATGTAGTTCAATGAACATGGTGATGTGGACTACAATTTTTTTTCTATGGATTTGGAGTGAGCATGGATTTGAATCTTATGATGTTGTAAAGTCATTATTAAATTTTCAAAGAAAATGTTATGTTTCAAAGAAAATAATTTGAAATGACAATGTTAATTTTGACTTTACAAATACGTGTTTATTCAGTTGATATCATTGAAACAAAATGGTGATGTGGATTGCAATTACTTTTTTCTTTGGATTTGAACTAAACATGGATTTTAACTTGATGTGTTTTCATATTGTTCAATTATTATCAATGTTCTATATTAAGTTTTTTTTTTTGAATTTGGTCATGTTGTTCAATAATCTTATCGTGTTTTATCACCCTTGTATTTGACTTGAAAATTCATATTTTAAAGCTAAAAGTAAGGTTAAAAATATTAATATGGTGATACAATATCAAATTTAAGTTATTTAAAAAAGTAATAAAAATATATATTTAACAATACAATCTTATAAAAATAGAAAAATATTATGACCCTTTTGAAATTATTAAAAACCAATTAAATAAAAGGGAAAGTTGCACGATGAATGGAAAAAATATTTAAAATGACAATGCTATCAACAATTGTAATGAATTCATTGTTTGAAATATTTTACAATATAAAAAATGATATGAAATTGGAATTTAGAATATGATAATTGCAATAAATATACAACTAATACTTGGGTAGTTGAAATAATCCTACACAAACCTGCTCAACGTCAGTGACATTTACATGTACCATGTTAGTGGCTTATTCAGTGTCATTATTTATATCATCTCTATTTTTTTATATATTATTGATACCTTTTATTTTATTTAGATAACTTCATGTTTCCAGAGCTCTTTCACTTGTCCACAACATAACATGAAACATACAATCTCAAACAACTTTTCAAAATTTTTATCCAATCTATTTTGAATTTTTGACTTAATGAAAGATAATGCACTGAATGCTATTTCATCTTCACCTAAGCCTAGAATAATTGTTTGAAAAACCTCATAAATAAAAAATATTCACTAAGACTTTCTTGTAGGATACTACTAGGATAAAGTTTTTTCCATAATTGTGTAATTGCCCCATTTTCTGTTGGTTTGCTTAGAAGGCAATATTGTTTAAACATTGTAAGTCTAAATTGATTTGACTAAGATTTTAGTAAAATTTTTCTCAAAATACATTTTATTACAACTCTATTGACCCTAAATATTTATCAAAATGCTTAACAAGAGAACCCATGTATTTGTGAAATAAATTACAAATCAACGTCTGACTGTTATTACCATTCTAAAATATGGGATTCACAACTACCATGGCCTCCAAAAAATCATCCCTTTGAAAATGATCTATGATCTCCAAAGATAATTTTTATGAAATTATACTTAGTTTCATCTATGTTTCAAATATAATAATATCATATAAAATACATGTTACATGTAGTTATTCAAATTCGGCTCCCATAAGATCAGGGCTTCTGTAGAAAATGTGCATTGGCATCTCCTTGCCATTAGTGATGACACAAATATGATCATTGATATTCAATTTTAAATATCTTTTAGGATTCCTTAAATTTTTCAAGCATTGTCAAATATTAAAAGCAGGGTCCTAAAACTTTTCATTTGAAGTGTATAGTATATCTAGAGATTGACATACTCATTTTCTCATGCATATAAAGTCAAAAATATAAGTGTATCTCTCCTAAGCATGATTCATTAAACAATTAATTTCCTTTAGTATTGGAATAATTACACATAATGTCAACAATGTTTCCAAATTTGTTAAATGATACAACAAATCTTTTGCCTTGTCAACTTCTCTATGATATTTATACATAAAATCTAGTAATGATAGATATTCTTCAAAAATTCAACATGTAGGTTCATACATAGAAATCCATCTTGTATCAACATCTTTTAGTAGTTTTTTACCATCAATCACTCCTATTGAAATTTTTTGGAACTCTAAAAATATTTTTGGACTACTTGACATGTAAGCATGTAAGTCATGAATGAGCTCTTCCACTTTTATGACATTAGCAATTTTTCTAATTATTTTGTATGCAATATTCATCTTATGAGCCATGCAATGAATTGAAATCATATATGGGGAAACTATTGTTTTCATCCAGACAAACAAACCATTTATATTCCCCTACATAATTGATGCACCATCAACCCCAACACACTAATTTTGTAACTATTACATAATAATCCATCCTTAGATATAAATAATTTGTGAAGATTTTTAGCATTGAAATTTTATACCATTTTATGAACTACTAGTAGATGAGGTTGCCTTGAATATTTTTAAAAATTATAAATATGCATGCAAACCCAAGAAGTGTTGTCAATTGTTGTGACTTCATCAATGGATAGTGAGATAAAAAGTGAATTTTGAACTTTTTGTTTCAAATCCTCTTTATCAACCATTGATCGACATTTTGTCATTTCTCAATCACTGCTATTTGACCAATGAGATTGTGGAAGATTAATAAATCCATTACATCTAAATAAAATCTTATAATCTAAAAAATCAAAAATATTTTTGCCTTTTTTAGAATGTGGTATACAATAGAGAAATGCATATATTTTGCCTTTAGATGGGACTGCATAACTTTCTTAAAATTAATTTGATTGTTCCACTTTTCTCAAAAAGATGTTTTTGATGTTTCTTATCATTTTTACACTCATGTACATATCTTACATGGATGGATTCTTCTAAATTTTTTCACCTATGTGTTCTTGTTATTTGTCCATTTGGGTGCTTCACTGTCACATATATTTTTCTATAGTGTTTCTCAATCATGTCCAACTTTAGTTTCATTAAGTGTTCCTTTCCTAGTTTTTAGCTACATATTTTACATCTACATTCTATTGGAGTATCATCATCATTTCCAGGCTCTACATGTTCAATGAAAGGAAATTTCATTGCCTAGTCCACCTTAAAGGACCTTCCAATTGTCCATGTACTTCTCTTCCTTTGTGAATATTTCTAAGTGAAGTTTTCAACTAAACTTTGTGTTTGATGAGAACCAACAATCTCTTTTGCCACTTGAGTGTCATGATAATTGTCATAAAATACTATATGAACATCTTCAAGTGGTGGCATCTCATCATCAAAATAATCTTTAGGGGGTGACATGTTATTTTGGTTAATTCTTTCTTGTGAGATGCCATCATGATTAGTTGGGATTTCTACATGTAAAATTATTTTAAAATTATTAAATAGTTCAAGTCAAATTCAAAACAAAATAAAAAAGTAATAAGTATCTATATTTTGAGTGCATTGCGGTTGTGTGAGATTTTTTTTATTAGATCTTTAAAATAAGATAATATGTTCAATTTTCTTGATAATTAGCTTATCCTTTTATCATTTCTACCAGATTTCATGATGATAAAAAAATGCAACAATATAGTTCTGCCATATGGTTATAGAGCAGATGCTATCATTTGGTTCTACAGTTTGGTTTCATCACCATTCTACCTTTTATTTCTACCACTTAGTACTACCGTTAGGTATTGTCATTCAATTCTACCATTCAGTATCACCATTCAGTTCCTCTATTCACAGCTTGGATGTTGCCATTTGGTGCTACAAATTGGATGCTCCTTTTCAATGATGTCATTTGATTGTGGTCCTTTGGTTACACTTGTAGTGCAATTTTTATCGATTCACTTTAGCTTGTTTCCTATTGGGTGCTTGTTTGATATCGAGGGAATTTACCAAAAGTATATTTTGATGGTTACCCATGGTAGCCTATGTAATATATATATGTGGATAATTGAAGGATAAACTAAGAAATTATTGTAAATTCTTGGTGAGCTGACCCCCAAAATATTTTACATTCCTAAATTTTAGGTGATATGGACCCATGTAACGACCCTAAACAATTGTCAAAAAAAAAATTTGAAAATTAGAATATTCATGAATTAACAAATATTCACCACTAAATTTTACCCTGCTTAGTTTTTATAAGTGATTTTATGACTATAATTATATTCTATAAGTGGAAATAAAGATAAAGGTGGCATATGGTTTGTTTGGTTTTGGAACTACTTCTCTATTTGTGTAGGGTTGATTTTGTTGATCTAGGTTAGTATCATCAATCAATGCTACCATGTTGTTTGCTAATGACATGTATGGAACTAAATAAGTGTGGTTTTAGGTTCACTTTCACATATCTTTTTTTCTCTATATTTTTGACACTAAACCTTCATGATGCATGCAACTCAGAAAATTAGTCTCCTTTTCCTTGAAACCCTAGCTGTGCTTGAGAGGAATAGAAAATTTCAAAAATTGAGAAAGTGTAATGCACTGAGCTGATCTCAATCATCCCCATTTTATTATTTACTCCTCCCTATGTATCTAATAGTCTAAGAAATAAAATCAAACCTCATGCGGTTCTCCCACCTAGTGTTATTGTGTAATTTTTATCCTTTGATATATTTATGCAACTAATGATTTGGCTTTGCTACTTGACAATGCTTTCTTTGACTTGACTTTAGTGTAGTTTATACTTGGCTTATGACTATTCTTAATGATATTTTTACAATTTGGTAAGAATAGAGCAAATTTTATTAATGTATAATAGTGTATAGTTGTGTTTCAAATAAGTGTCAAGTCTCTTTTGAATGAGACTTTGATTTTTTTTAATATAAGATTTCAATTGGGTAATTTCTCATGTCATCAATATGCTAAGAAAATGGACCAACCCTAAGGAGAGATTTGACTTTCAAAAATAGTTTTTTCTAGGAAAGGGTCAGTTCCAACTAGATTGGGTTAGTATCGATTGGGAATACTAATTGGATCTAATAAAACCTACTTGTGTACATGCAGACTAAATTGAGAGTGTTTAGATATTTGTGTAAGATATTTAGCATGTTTGAAATATATAGTGAGATATATTTAAGTGTGTAATATTAAAATGGAAATGTCACTTCATAAAAGAACATGCAAGTGTGAGAGAATGGTGAATTATGACTTTTATTATATGCTCAAGTCATGTAATAAATGTGTGTCAAACTTATAATTTTCAAAAAATGAAAACTAGAGTTTATTAAATACACTTTGTTCTTTTGTACCTAATAATATTGTGAATTTTCAAATATATTTTAATGATCAACATATTACCCATTTTATGAACAACATTGATTTTTTTAAAAGATAATAGTATTTGGAAAAAAAATATGAATTAAATCATGAAATAAATGATGAAGGGACCTTAACATGAAAATTTTTTAGTATTACCAAAGGGATGATTTCCTTAAAAATGTCTTTTTGACTTGGACATACTTGATAAAAAATGTAATGAACAATTTTTTCGTGAAGAATAATTTATGTTTATTAATTTGAAAAATTTGTGTTTATTAATTTGGGTTCACCAAAAAGGCCACAAAATGTAAACATTGGGTTGGATTCTTCCAAGGCATAAGAAAAAAAAAGAATTTATTCTCTCTTAATATGGTCGTTTGATCCCCTAGTGTTTCAAAGAATTGAAATTTTTTGACCCTCATATCATGACTCATACCATTTTTCTTAGGGAAGGAATCAAACCTTTCAATCAGGGACATGTGTAAACATAATTTTGGACCCCATAATAAATAAATAAGTCCAAAATTTTCTCCAAGTTAAAATCCTTTTTCCCATTATGCATTATACATAGGAATCATATTTATTACTTGTACGTAAGAATAATGGTGAAATAAAATTATGTGTTTGACTTTAAAAATCTGAATTGGGTCTCTATAAATATAATTGTAATTTTCCATTCTTGGGTGAAGTTTTAAAAATGGTAAGAAAATATGAAATGATGTTCTTACTAGATATATTTATATGCTACAATCTATTGTTAATAGGCATGAAAGACAATGAAAAATACATTCACCATGAAATGGATCATATTTTTTTTAATAGAAGAGTGTTTTTGGGTTTGATAAATGTAGTTAAATTTTTTTTTAGCATGTTATGGATTTATATTTAAAATATTTGGTGGGTAAATGCATAATTATATACATAGATGATCTAATTATTTTTTATAAATATGTCATAAAATGTACATCATTGGAAAACTATCATTGAATGTTGAAAAAAGTATGGAATATCCTTTAATCCAAATAAAAATAATAAAAATATCATTGGAGTCATTGAAGATAATAAATTATGACATATACTCACCAAGGAAACTTTATCAATTTGTCCCAATAGGGAAAAATCTATCTAAAATTATACCCCAACCAGTACAATATAACTAGAATAATTCTTTAAAAAAATAGATATCTTATGCCAACTCATTTTTATATTTAATAATAAAAACATTAGACATTTTAATGTTATGTTGAATAAGAGTGTGAATATAAAATGGAAACCTGAATAAAAACTAGCATTATAGGGGATCAAAACAACCATCACTCAAGGCCTAGTGTTGATCAATCATGATTTCAAATAATATTTTTAGCTTTAATCATTTGCTTTAGAGCACACTATAGTGATTGTACTTACATAAAAGGCCAATTGTGTTGAGCATCCTTTTTATTTCATCATTATTAATTTAAATGATGTGGAGCTCAAGAATTTAACACTAGATAAACAAGCCTATGCTTTGGTTATTGTTATTAAAAAAAATTATAAATTACATAATGCGAACTTGTCTTGGATCTTGCACTCAAGTCATTATTTTGAAAAATGAATTAGGAGAAATAGGAGGAAAATGGATGGATAAATTACAAGAATATCACATTGAATTCAAGCTAACCAAGATAGTAAAATATTGAGGTCTTTTTTAGCTAATAACTAAATTTGATCATATATTTATAGTCATGCAAGTAAACCAATAAAAATTAAACCAAGATGCATGGTATGATCACATAATGTATTTCTTACTATATGATAAATTATATCAAGAGTTGAAAATGTGTAATGAAGAGTGTTGAGTCTCAAATAAATCCATTATATGCTCAAGAAAAGATTTTTGTACCATAAAAATTATGAAGGGATTTACCTTAAGTGTGTGACCAAATAAGAAGTTGAAAAAGTGGTGATTAATTTTTATAAAAAAAAAGAAATTAACACCCTTATGGAAATACTAAAACCCACAAGAATCTAAGAGCAGGCTATTATCTACCTACTATTTTCAAGGATGTTTATGCCCATGTTATAATGTTCCATGAATGCCAAAAATTAACTAAAAGATAAAAGCATGCATCCATTCCATTGAAATCCATGATTGAAAATAAACGATTTACATAGTGGGCACTAGACTCTATCGGGGTTATTAATTCTAATTCCACTAGTGGACACACATTTGTGTTAGCTACCACAAAATATTTTGCATGTTGAATTGAAGAAATGGATGCAAAGACTATTAAAAAAAATGAATTTATCAAATTCATAAAGGAAAACTTTGTCACTAGGTTTAGCACAACATTTTCTCTAGTTTGTGATAATGGACATTCATTTAAGCTCACCAATTTTAGAAAATGGTAATACAAATATAATATAGTTTTAAAGTTTTATTCAAACTATTATCCTTATGTAAATGGAGTAGAAAATTCTACTGATAAAAGTCTCATTGATGTCATCAAAATTACTAGTAAGAAACCCAAATAGTGGCACTCTTTGTTGAAGTACACACCTTGGGAAAATGCAACAAGATTCAAGTAAATCTTTAAGTCTTCACATTTTATATTAGTTTATGGACATAAAATTGTGTTCCATATCACATTAAGTTTATCAAATTAACAATTCATGCAATAATACATGGAAGATGATGATAGGTTTTGATGAGGCCAAGATATGCCCGATAACTGTATAATAAATGACCTCATCTTACTCTCTCTTTCTATTAAGTTTGATTACATTTTGTAACTTTTATTTTGATCTAAAATGAGTTAGGATGTGATTATCCATCTTTAGTTGACTGTGATTCTAACATTTTAAAACTCCTAACAAGTGTGTTGGAAAATTCTAGTTTTGCAATAAAACAAGTCATCATCAGGCTAAAGAACAAATGTGAAGTAGATTTCATGTTTTGGAAGCATTAGACTCAATTTAGATTAGTTCTAGAACCTGCAGAATCTATTCCAAAATCATCATAGTTAGTATCGAAACCTACAGAATCTATTTCGAAACCATTAGAGTTAGTTCCAGAACTCCACCATACTATTTCAAGTCATCACATTTTCAGGCTTAGCTTCGGTAATCTTATAGATAAGATCTAAAAATTTTGCGGCTAGATATGAAACTGATGAGAATCTATTCCAAATGGTTGGTGATCTATTAGATCAATTATCCCATTAAATTAGGAACAAATTTCCAATTTTTTGAATTTGCAGAATCAAGACATGTATCACACAGCTAGACATCTAGCCACATCTTGATTCAGCATCTAATCTGGGTATGATTCAGTTCCATCATATCTCAATTCCATCATATCTATGAAGCAGTTACAACCATCATAGCATCTATATATACAGACCTGGGAATTTAGAATGTAATAAGGAAAAATTGAAGAATAGAGAAATAAGGATAGATTAGTACAAATTGTGATACAAAATATTTGATCAATGAAATAGCCATTTTTGTTTTGAAAGCAAATTAAATTGTTCAATCCTATTTTTAGGTGGAGAAAGGGTCCACTCCGTCAAAGAACTAGGATCTTCATTTTCAGTCGGTATTTATATTTTATTTGCAAAATTAAATAGGTCGCTCTATTAAATTATAAACATTTTCAACTCTTTTAAAGTTAAAATTCATTGTAGATTTGTTCCTGCAGGCATTTTAAGTTAAATTCTCATTTCTTTGCAATCATTTTCCAACAATCAATTTCATTTCTGCAACGTGTGTTTGTTTCCAACAATCAATTTCATTTATGCAACGTGTGTTTGTTTCTAGCAATCAATTTCATTTCTGCAATGTGTGTTTGTTTCCAGCAATCAATTTCATTTCTATAAAGTGTGTTTATTTCCAACAGATTTGCATAGTTTGATTCCAATAAGGTTTTAATCAAGAAATCCTCAAGACATTAAAATCCCCCAAAACAACAATATATATATATATATATATATATATATATATATATATATATATATATATATATATATATATACAAATACCCCCATCCAATTACTAAATTGCTATGATTCCTCTTGTTGCATATAGCTTTAGACACAACCTTGGTTAAATGTGACATCAACATAAAGTTGATTAAATGAAGGAGATGATGACACCCATCATTTTTGGCACCATTGTTGGGGATCACTAGTTGGAATTTTCTAATTAGGTGTCAATAAGAGCAACAATCATTCATTTATTAATTAAAGAAATTTTCCCTAATTTATGAGTAGACCATGAGATTCTAAGGGTAGATTTCTCTCCAAAATATTTGAACAAGAAATTCCATCATCCTCTAGTTTACGAAAAGACGTTGAGCAAGAATTGGAGGCACCATTATCTCCTACAAGACAAGAAACAAAATTGCCATTTTTGGAAATTTTGGATCAATCACCAGAACCAAGTAGAACCTTAGGGAGGAGGATTATTTCTCAAGATCCATTGAGGGAAAGTTTTGATTCTCAATTGAGTAGTCAACCTCCTACTCCTGAATTTTCATCATCCCTAAAATAGACCACATACCACATTGATTGGGAGAAGGGACTAGAAAATACTAGAGAGATGGCACGAGAAGTTGGAAGATAACCTGAGAGATCATTTACCTATCCCATTCAGATCGAGGATGATGAAACCACTATGAAAAAAATTTTGCCTGCACATTTGCCTACATTTAGAGGAATGTCATCTAAGGATCCCGACCAATTTCTGTTTGAATTTAAAGTACTATGTCAGACCTATGATTACAAGACAGATAATCAAAAACTCAAGTTGTTTCCATCTACTCTGAAGGATGCAGCAATGAGGTGGTTTATGGGATTAACATATCATTCTATTACCAATTGGGAATAAATGGAAACTGTCTTTCTAGACAAATATCAAGATTATTGTAGAGGAAGAAATTGAAAGGAAGAATTTTTCGAAATCAAACAGGAAGAAGATGAGAATATGGAAGATTATTTGGAAAGATTCCTCATTGTAAGTAAAAGATGTGGATTTATACTTCAATAAGATTTAAATAAAACCATTTTCTCAAAGGTCTGGATTATGAATCTAGGGAAACCCTTGATTTAATTGGCGGAGGAAACATTGCTCAATTAAGAATAGACGAAATCATAGGAATTTGTAGAAATTATTCAAGAACAAGGGGTGGACCTCAAAAAGGGAAAATGGTTAAAATTTTAAATCCAGATATGAACAAATTGATGGATGAACTAGAAAACTTTAAAAATGAAATATTAGTTCAATTAACCTCTACCATGGATGGATTGCAAGCTAAAGCAAATGTCCAACTTGAACCATTAGCCATGTATTGTCCTAGATGCAAGAAGAAGCATGTAATAAGGGAATGTCCTTTGGATAAAATAGAAGTATGTCTTGTCTGTGAATCTAAAGAACATGATACTCATGCTTTTTCTCTTCTTCCACTAAAAAAAATCAACTCAAGCAAACCAATACATCATCCACTACATAAGAATTAAATTTTGTTCAGAGAAAACCTAACCAAGGACAGTTTATGCCAAGACCAGCTTCTAATCCCTAGATGATGCCATGGGTAGCTCAAATAGTACCAAAAAGTTGGGGACAACCACCTTGGGCCCCTCAACCCACATGGCATCCTCAAGATTGGGCAAGTCAATCTTGGTATACTCAAGGACATCAACAACCTTGGGTTGGACAAGGAAATCCTTATATTTGGCCACAACCTAGATGAAGCACTAACAATTACGTGCAAGGAAAAACATGTTCAAATCAAAATCAACAAGCTATAATGGGACCTTCAACACAAAATCCACAAGTTAAAAACATAGTCCAAACAAAAATGCTAGCAAAACTAATAGCAAACCCAAGAAACAAACAAATAACTCCTGTATACGAAATAGAACCAGAAAAATCAGTTGCTTTAAATACAATGGATTGTAAAAACATTCAAACTAGATCTGGCAAAATCATTAGCAGTCCACCTATTATAATCACAACGATGACAGAAGAAGCTAGAACCCCTAGCACAGTTACACCTAAGGAAGATGACAAAGAAAAAAATAAGGAACCAGAAAGCAATTCTGTTGAGATTCCATTTCTAGAAAGACTTAAAAAAACCATAGAACTTAAGGAATCTAAATTGGTGCAGGAACTAAGAAGATTGAATATTGAAATACCATTATTACAAGCAATTAAGGATATTCCAGAGTTAAACAAGTTAATCAAACTGTTATGTTTTAAAAAATTTAGAAGAAAGAAGCAGTACCCCAGGACTATTTAGGTAGATGGGAAACTTGCTGATTTATTAGCAGGAAAACTCCTACTACCCAAATATGGAGATCTTGGAAGCCCTGTTATTTCTATTTCTATAGGGAATAAGGATATACATAACATTTGGTTGATTTGGGTGAAACTATCAATGTAATGACAGTGGACACTTTGAAAACATTAGCATTAATAGGCATACAACCTACTAATACCATATTGCAGATGGCAGATCAATCTGTAGCAAAACCAAAAGGAGTTATTGAAGATGTGGCAGTAATGGTGGAATCATGGGAATATCTAGTTGACTTCTTTATATTACAGCCAAAAGGTAAAACACTTAGTTATCCCATTATTTTGGGAAGACCATGGTTAGCTACAGTTGCTGCCTTAATTAATTATAGGTTAGGTGATATGACTATTTCAAATGGTAAGAATTCTAAGAAAATTTCATTATATCCATCTGCATGACCTTTTATTGATAATCAAGTGAAATTATGGGTTGATAATCTTGATATTAATGAGCAAAATCTATCTTCTTTGGCTATGATAACATTGCAAGATCATGTATGAGAAATAGATGATATGGTTATCCTTCATTGGAGTAGTCAAGATTAGTTCTGGAACCTGTAGAATCTATTCTAGAACCATCACAGTTAGTTCCAGAACCATGCCAATTCCCTGCAAATGAAGATAATTTCACTCTAGAGGAATGAGATTTATCCTGGGGAGAGGAAGGATCTATAGCTTCAGCCTTACATATATCAGGAGATGATGAAGAATTTTTGGAAAATAGCAGTAACGAGGAATTTGACCTATAACAAGATAAGTATCATAACTCTTCCTTCTGTCCTTTGTCTAGCATTCTACCTCTATGAAATTTTAGAGATGTTACTACATATCATATGTTGTTACCACATGCATGTCCACTAAATACCTTAATGGAACCTTTTCAACAAATTAGTTCATCATATCTTGGAACCAAACATGTTGAGATTCAACTAGGAATTTTTTTGAATATTAATAGCTGATTAAAGAATGACAAAGAAGCCAAACTATTTGATGTTCTGAAGGATCATACTAAAGCTTTTGCTTGGGACTATAGAGATATGAAGGGAATTCATCCAAGTATTTGCACCCATCACATTTATACTGAAAACACTAGACCAATTAGGTAACCTCAGAGAAGGATTAATCTAGCCTTAAGGGATATAGTCAAACAAGAAATTGAAAAACTATTACAAGTAGGTTTTATCTACCCTATCTCAGATAGCCAGTGGGTGTCTCCACTTGTAATTGTCCCTAAAAAAATGGAAAATGGAGAATTTGTGTTGACTATAGCGAACTAAAAAAACCCACCCTGAGAGATTATTTTCCCTTACCATTCATAGATCAATTCTTAGACAACCTTTCAGGTAAATAATACTTTTCCTTCTTGAATGGATTTAGTGGATACAATCAAATCAGAGTTGCTGCTGAAGATCAGGACAAAACTACATTTAATTGTCTGTGGGGTACCTTTGCTTACAGGGTATTTCCATTTGGACTATGTAATGCTCCAACAACCTTTCAAAGAGTTGTATTAGTAATTTTTGTAGACCTAACCAATGACTGTGTGGAGGTATACATGGATGATTTTACTTTGTATGGAGATACATTTGATGATGCCTTAAAAAATTTGGACAGAGTATTAACAAGATGTGAACAACATCACTTGTCTCTTAGTCATGAGAAATGTTTGTTGATGGTTGATGAAGGGATCGTATTAGGGCACCATATTTCAAAAAGAGGAATTCAGGTTGACCAAAACAAAATCAAGATTATTTCAGACTTGCCTATTCCTCAAACTCCCACAGATATCAAATCATTCTTAGGACATGCCAGATACTATAGGTGGTTTATCAAGGATTTTAGTAAAATTGTTGCCCCCATGTTTAAATTGCTTACCAAGGACTATGAATTTCTTTGGGATGAACAGTGCCAACATGCTTTTGAAGAAATTAAAGAGAAATTAGTAACTACCCCAATATTGCAAGGATCTAATTGGGAGAAACCCTTTCACATCCAAACTGATGCCTCAAATACCTCAATAGGTGCAATTTTGGGATAGAAAGATGAAGAAGGAAGAATGTATGCTATTTATTATCTTAGTAAAAATCTTACTCCCATTGAAAGAAATTACACTACCACTGAAAAAGAATTTTTGGCTGTAATCTATGCAATCAATAAATTTAGACATTACATTATAGGGTATAAAATATTTGTACATACAAATCACTCAGCAATTAAATATTTAATGAACAAACCAGTGGTTGGAGGTAGAATAATTAGATGGTTATTACTTCTACAAGAATTTGATATTACCATTATGACCAATCTAGGCAAATCTAATGTGGTAGCTGATTTCTTGTCAAGATTGACCACTACAGGGGAGCAAGATCCAGTCAAGGATAACTTTCCAGATGAACAATTGTTTGTTATTTCAGCTAACACACCATGGTTTTCTGACATGGCAAATTATCTTGCAATAGGGAAGTTTCCTCCTTCTTTCACTAAAAAACAAATAATTTTTTTAATCAAAACCAATGCACAGTTCAAGTGGCTAAATGAAATGCTATTTAAATGTGGTCCTGATTTGGTTTTACGTAGGTGTGTAAGAGAAGATGAAAATTTTGACATCCTTCAGACATGTCATGATGAACCAAGTGGAGGACACTATTCAATGTAAATAATAGCTCACAAGATACTTGGCACTGGTTACTATTGGCCATCTATGTACAAAGATGTGAAGAGATATATTAGGCGATGTGATCCTTGTCAAAGGATGGGATAGCCAACCATTACCAATGAAATGCCTCTGCAACCACAAGTAGTGATTGAACCATTTGAGAGATGGGGATTGGATTTTGTTGGAACTTTTAATCCTCCTTCACAAGGAAAAGAGCACATTCTTGTGTGTAGTAATTATGTAACAAAATGGGTAGAAGTGCAGGCTTTAACAAATGCCACTGAAGAAGTAGTTGTTGATTTCTTTTGGCACAAAATCATGGTAAAGTTTGAAGCATCAAGAAGCTTTGTTTCAGACTAGGGACCACAATTTATGTCCAACATGATCCAAGCCTTCACAATGTATTATCAGATCAATCATAGGAAGTCATCTCCCTATCACCCACAAGCAAATGGACAAGTTGAAGTAACAAATAAAGAATTAGAAAACATCCTCACTAAAATAGTTGAAGCTGAAAGAAGAGATTGGGTACAAAGACTACCTAAATTTGTATAGGCTTACAATACAACTTGGAAAACCACAACAGGGTTTTCACCATATGAGTTAGTCTATGGGAAAAAGCCCTTGTTGCCTATTGAGTTTGAACTACAGACATTGAGGACAGCAGTTAAGGTGGGAATTGAATTGGATGTAACTCAAAAGGAGCAAATCCTTCAACTCAATGAATTGGATGAATTTAGAATGAAAGCACTTCACCAGATAGAAATAATCTAAGATCAAAGGAAGCAATGGCATGATTCACATATCAAGGAAAGACAATTCAAAGTAGGAGACTAGGCATTGCTGTTTGATTCTAAGTACCAACAATTCAAAGGTAAATTAAGAACTAGATGGTTGGGACATTACTAGATCAATTAGATATTTGACAATGGTTCTATCCAGTTACTTCCCATTGATGGCAGTAGAAGAATACTCTTGGTCAATGGACTCAGGCTGAAACTTTAAAAGAAGCCTCCTACTAAGGATGAATTCTTGAAACAAATTGAAGCAAACAAAGAATTTGATCATATGGAAGAACCCAGTTCTTCCAAAATGATCAAATAATCAAATGAAAAGATCCAGAATAATATAAAGAGGATGAAAACTAGTAAATGGCATTCTCTTCTCCAAAAAAAAAAGAAAAAAGATCAATTGAAAACCAGTAATGGTGGTTGATCTTCTCAAATAAATGGCTACTTCAAATAAATCTTTATTTAAATTTTAACTATTTTCTAAACCATTTTCTTGAATGATGAGTCATCATGATGGAGGGATTACATCATCAAGGATGGTAATTATGTTTTTAACTTGTTAAAGGTTTAATGAAAGTTTGCATGTGTGATTAGATTTGATTTAAAAAGAATAGTATGATGAGTCATTTATTGTACATCATGGTTAAATGTGCAAAATCATGAGAAGGATATTGATGATGGAATGAGTTGGTGGATAACCATAAAGAATAATTCTTATGATTGAAGCAATTTAATTTTCTAATTTTGTAGCCAGAATTAATAAGTTCCACAGCTGAGTACAGTAATTCCGCAATCAAATTCGCTAAATCAACAACCAAATATGCTAGTTCCACACTCAAAATCATTAGTTCCACCAATATTAGAAGATTTTTTTTAGATAACCTATGAAATAATGAATCATGGGAATAAAAAATAATTTAGAACTAGACAATGATACCCAACTCCTTGTAGACAAAGAAGTAGCAAATAACTTTGAATAGGTACGATGGCTGTAATTTCTTAAGAAATTTCCAAAATACAATGATGAACTGGTAAGAGAATTTATTATCAATCTAGAACAAATAAGAACAAAAATTAGGAAGTTTTTCATTCCTTTTTATGTGAATATCATAAGTGAGATGTCTGGAATACCGATAATGCATGTCCCAAACCCTGTCAAAGGGACATTGAAAGACCTAGCTGAAACCCTGTTGAAAGAAGGGGAAGTTGAACCCCAATATATTTATAATACAAAGAAAATCATTAAGGGAGTCAAAAGAGCCAGCCTACCCAAACCCTTTGACAAATTAGCATTTTAGGTAGTCAAATATTTAACTTGTGATGGACAGTAGGAAAAAAAGTTCTAAAAATCCTTATACACCTTAGGTATGGAGCTGAAAAACCAGAATATAGAGTAAACCTTCCTGGGTTTCTTTTTGACTCAATCCATACCATGTCCCAGAGGTATTTTTGGGGTGTAGGAGTAATTAGACATCATGGGTTAGTAAATTTGGTATGCCAACACCATTTCCTTTCCAAGAAAAATGGGGAAGAAATGTGGGACAAATTTCTTGGCAAATTTGGACAAAACCCTGGTATTCCTAGAAGAAAAATGGAAACTCCTCCTACTTCTTTAGTTCATTCAAAAACTGCTACCATCACTAAGGAAAAGAAAAGATTAGGGGAAGAAAAAATACCCAAAAGAATAAAATCTAAAAGAAAAATTTAAATTGCAGACCCTATGCCTTCTCATGAAATTTCTGCTGCTAAAACTACAAAAGAAATGATATCTGACAGTGAGGCTCCTCAAGAAATAAAATGTCATAAGAAGTCTAAAGAAAGTTTAGAGGAGATAGAAGAACAAGAAAGGATGGAAATTGAAGCTGTTGATATTTTGGGCAGCATGGCCATGACTCCTAAACCAAGCCAAGCAGAACAAGAAAAAGAAGATGAACAAGATGCTGAGACAACAGAACCATCACATGTAGAAGATGAACATGCATCTTGGAGAAGAAAATAGAAATCCCCCATGGTGGAAGAATAATGTTTAATTCCCCAAGAACTTTTAGAAAAAGAAAAAAACCAACAAATTAAACAGGCTCTATTTTTGTCCAGAGTAGAACTCATTATCAAGGAAAAGGATGTGGAATTGAACTTCCTCAAACTCAAGTTAGAATAGAAGGAAATGCTCCTTGCAGAATTAACAACCCAGTTCACAGCCAAGAATGAAGAATTAGCAAAAACTAAAAGGCAACTAATGGAGAATGAGGAAAAGTGTACAAGATAAACCCCTGTATCAATAGTCTTTGCACATACTGAATTAACTTATATATCACTCAAACAGTTATGGGATGACACATGTAGAGAACTTAATTAAATCAAAGCATCCAATACAGACTTGAAAGGCAAACTGGCACAAGAAGAGAAAGCAAGGAAGGAATGGGAAGACAAATTTTACAAGGAGGAAAATGATAAGTATAAATGTCTTGTGAAAATGCAAATAGTTTGTATGATGAGTGAGAAGTTGCTTGCATGCAGAAGACCTTCTCCTGTTTATAGCATGTTTTTAGAAGAACAATTCATCCAATGGTAGTTGGCAAGGATATCATGTGGCCTTCCACATGAAATAAAAGACGAAGTTGATTTTTTAGCCACCTACTCCTTAGCTAATACAAAACAGAAAAACCTTCTTTGTGAATTTTAACTCTACAATTTTATGCTAGAAAGAAATACATGTTTTATGATCAATTTGTATGTAGGAGAAAGCCAACTTAATGCATTCATCTCTATTCTTCAAAATCAAATTGCATGGAAAGAAAGGGAGTCAGAGCATTGGTCAAAGGATAGTTCATTCGGTCTCTGTATGAAAATTCACTATGGTAATCCATCCACCTTTGCTACATATTTCCAATCCCATGCATTTAATGATAAACTCAAGGGACCTTATCTTTTCAATCTAGAACAAAGCATGGATGTCTTCACCTCTTATGAAAGGGAAAATTTTGATAATATATATGATGCATGTTTTAAAAGATGGGAATTTCTCATGGTAGCATTGAAAAGAAGTGAAGTGATATCCCCTTCCAATTTGATCTAGAGTTTAGAAAGAGCAAAAAATTTATGCATAATAATTCCCCAGATCAATGAAATTCCTCTGAACATATGGATAGGAATTCAAACAAAGCCACCTCTACTTCTCACCCCCATGTCACCTTGGAAAAATAGAGAACCTCAACATCCCACTCAATTTAAGGAATGGAAAAGAAAAGTAGAAGCAGGAGCAGGGTATAGTACTTCTGAGTCAAAGCATTGGGATATTCAGTTTCAGCCATTTGATCTAAGCAATCAAATAAAATGCAAGATATACAATCTCAAATTTGAAGAATGAAGTTTGTAAAAGGACTTACAAATAAGTATGGGGGAAATGATGAGGCCAGGATCTGCTTGATAATTGTATAATAAATGACCTCATCTTACTCTCTCTTTTTATTAAGTTTGATTGCATTTTATAACTTTTATTTTGATCTGAAATGAGTTAGGATGTGATTATCCATCTTTTGTTGGCTGTGATTCTAACATTTTAAAAGACCTGTAATTCCTAACAAGTGCATTAGAAAATTATAGTTTTGCAATAAAATAGGTCATCATCATGATAAATAACAAATGTGAAGTAGATTGCATGTTTTGGAAGCATTGGACTCAATTCAAATTAGTTTCAAAACCTACAAAATCTGTTCCAGAATCATCACAATTAGTCCCAAAACCTATAGAATCTATTCTGGAACCATCACAGTTAGTTCTATAAATCCACCATACTATTTCAAGTCATCACATTTTTGAGCTTAGCTCCAGAACTCTATATTTAGCTCTGGTACTCTTATAGATAAGCTCTAGAACTTTTGCGGCTAGATATGAAACTAATGAGAATCTATTCCAAACGGTTGGTGATCTGTCGGATCAATGATCCCATTAAATTAGGAACAGATTCCCAATTTTTTGAATTTGCAGAATCAAGACATGTATCACACAGTTGAACATCTAGCCACGTCTTGATTCAGCATCTAATCTAGGTGCGATTCAGTTCCATCATATCTCAGTTCCATCATATCTATGAAACAGTTACAGCCATCAAAGCATCTATATATATAGACCTGGGAATCGATTGAAAATTGAAGAATAGAGAAATAAGGATAGATTAGTACAACTTGTAATATAGAATATTTGATCAATGAAATATCCATTTTTATTTTGAAAGTAGATTAAATTGTTCAATCCTAGTTTTAGACAGAGCAAGGGCCCACTCCTCTAAAGAACCAGGATCTTCATTTTCAATCGGTATTTATATTTTATTTGCAAAAGTTAATAGGTTGATCTATTAAATTATAAACATTTTCAACTCTTTTAAAGTTAAAATTTGTTATAGATTTGTTCCTGCAGGTGTTTTAAGTTAAATTCTTATTGCTTTGCAATCATTTTTTAGCAATCAATTTCATTTCTGCAACGTGTGTTTGTTTCTAGCAATCAATTTCATTTTTGCAACGTGTGTTTGTTTACAGCAATCAATTTCATTTCTGCAATGTGTGTTTGTTTCCAGCAATCAATTTCATTTCTGTAGAGTGTGTTTATTTCCAACAGATTTGCATAGTTTGATTCCAATAAGGTTTTAATCAAGAAATCCTCAAGACATTAAAATCCCCCATAACAACAACATATATATATATATATACCCCCATCCAATTACTAAATTGCTATGATTCCTCTTGTTGCATATAGCTTTAGACACAACCCTGGTTAAATATGACATCAACAGAAAGTTGATTAAATGAAGGGGATGACGACACCCATCAGGTTTTAGTCCATATTTCTTAATATTCTTTAGATGAATTTTTTTTGAGATAAAGCTTTGAAAAAATTAAATAAACATCAATATATATTAAAGTGTTGGTTTGACAAGAAATCAAAGGTAAAATATTTTAAAATATTATACATGATTTTAATTTGGGACAAGGCCCATGAAAAAAAGGACAACACTCCAAGTTGGATTTGCATTGGATAGGTCCATATTAGAATTATGAAATATTGGGGAAAAAATGTCTTTAGGATGAAAGATATGCAAGAAAATGATACATTGCTCAAAATAAATGGGTAGTGCTTAAAGCATTGTTTCTTAGATGTGACATCCCACCACCCTTTATCTCAATATGAGTGGTTAATTTATATTAGCATAAGATACAGTAGAATTGGATTAGCTTTTTAATTATTTTTATAGATTAGATTTACATTCATTATTTTTTATAAGTTTTATTTGATTATATTAGGTGTTTATTTTAGTTTTTTTGGTGTTTTATGTGATTGAGATAACCTGGTTCCCTAAAGTTCCCAAGTTGAGAATGATTTTGCACTAGTTTGGGTAGAAAATTGTTTATTTTCCCTTCAATATTCATATCCATTATTCATATTAAGAAATGTTTATGATTTTTATCTTAATTATGGTAAAAATAAGGAAAAAGAAAACCTTTTAAACTTATACTAACCACCACAATTTATTGATTCATACATTTATTAAAATATTCAAGACTTGTTTTAAAGTTTGCATATGAATTAAAGAAGTCTCTGCATTAGAGAGTCATAAATTTTTTATTATTATGATTATATGGAGAGAAAGGAAGGTTATGTTATGGATGATATTCAACAATTTGAATTTATACTTGGGCAAGAAAACCAAAATAGTCATGTGGACACTCCCTGGATGCCAAAAAGAATGTGATCAAATGATAATGCTCTCTCTATAGTCAATGCAGCCCCACGTGACTCCATGGTTTTACCTGGTGGACAAAGGACCAAAAGAGTCATATTTTATCTAGAAGTAGGAAGACAAGATCAACTATGTCCAGGAAAAACATGACCCATGTGCCCTTAAATTATATTGGGTTGACATAGTAAAAAGCAAAAGTCTAGTGGGCCAAGATGTTTCAAACTTTAAAATTTTCTAGGAAGAAGTAAATAATGAGGTTTTCATCCCTGTTCTTGACCATGTGGTGGAATAGGCTAATGTGTAACTTGACAAATCCATCCTATCTAGAGTGAATCATTTTTGACTAAATATTGATGTTTTTCGTAACTAGTCCAAATCAAGGTGGAAACCCAAAGGACACCTAGAGGTGGTCACTTTGGTAGGGGATTTCTTATTGATTAATTTTTCTCTGCTAGAGGATTGTATAAAGGTTATCTCTGAAGGGTCCTAGCTCATGGGCAAGGTGAGCATGGCTATCTAGAGGTGGAACGTTGGGTTGAATCTTAGCAACATTGCCATGAATGATTTTCCAATGTGGGTTCTTCTTCCATAACTCCCCTTGGAATATTAGAACCTAGAGGTTATCATAGGTATCACCAGGGCTCTAGGGCAACCCATTAATATCAACCTGGTTACTCTTTCTCATTGAAGAATGGTTTCTACTCATGTGCATGTTTCTTCTATCTATGAACAAGCCCCTACTACATGAGATCAAAATTAAGTCAAAATATAGTGATTGGATGCAAAGCATACTATATGAGAATATATCAATCATCTTCCCATGTTGCAATGTTCCAAGCCATATGCTAAGAGACTATCTAAAGAATTGTCAAAACTCTATCAACCCCACATAGAAGTGGTCTAGTAAGGTGGCACAAAGTTAGGATCAATAGATGGAGTAACCTCTTAGAATTGGTTGTCTTAGAGCTTCTACAAGTGTTTTATTGGTTGACAGATTGAAGTATTCCTTGTAATAACCCTTTTGCTCCTCTTGATTTGTTTGCTAACTCAGTGTCCCTAAGTGAGAAGGTCCCCCTAGGGCCCCCTTGCCCCTTCCCCCTACCTCCTTTTCCCTTGGTTTTCCCCTAAGCCCCCTCCTCCCTCTCCCCCCTTCATCCTCCTTCACCCCCATCCACTTATCAGGCTCTTGTCACCCCTCCCAAGTGCATCACCCTTCCTCCAAATGGACTAGTCCATGCCCCTGCCCTTGTGCCTCTCCTCTCCCCTCCCAAACATGACTTGTCACCTTCCCCCCAACCCACCCATGATTTTAGCTTAGGAACCCCCTTCCCCCTCAATTTCTCCCTTATGGTCCCTTCTCCCCCCTCCTTCTCACTCTTTGGGTATTCTTCATTCACCTAATCCTTCCCTAGGTTTCGAGTCAGCTCAAGCTTTGGTTAAAAAAATCCCCCTCTTTGCTAGTTTATACTTTACCAATCTTCTCCTTCTTAAGGATACCCCTCTTTGTCCCATTTTGAAATATATAGAACACATAAAAGATTAGGGACAATGTTCTAAGACTCTTTCTCCCCTCAATATTTTCTCTCACATGAAGGGTTTACCACAAACTCCAAAATAAAAGAGGGAGGAAAAAAGCTAACATTGAAGTAGCCCCAAAACTAGTGGGTAGGTCACCCAGAATGGTTACAAGGAATTTAGAAATGGCTAAAGAGATTGCTAAGGTTCATAGTAAACCCTTAAAATCCAACAAGATAAGAAATGAAAATCCTTTCTTGGAATGTTAGGGGTTTAAATAACCCCAAAAAATAGAGGGACCTCTGTAATCTCATTAAAAGAGTTGACCCTTCTATTCTTATCATCCAAGAAACTAAAATATTTGAATCTATTCTCAGATCTTGTGCTATGAAAATTTGGAGAAATGCTCACATTTTAGCCTCAAACTCTAAAGGTGCCTCAGGGGGCCTAGCAGTTTTTTGGAACCCAGAGAAATTGGGAGGAGATATTTAATGGAATGCAAATGACCATATTTCTATCTTATTTAGGGATTTAGATAGCAATTACAAGTGGATCTTATACAATGTCAATGCCCCAAATACTAAATTCACTAGAAATAATCTATGGGAAAACCTGTTGACCTTTTGAAGGACCTATAAAAATTAGAATTAGATTGTTGCTGAGGATTTCATTACCCCCTTACTCCAGAAGACAAAAAAGGGGGGCATACAGACTTCATTGATAGCATGATGGAATTTAATGATTTCATTTTAAATTCAAGACTAGTGGATGTGGACCTAACATGGTCTAATGGAAGAATGGGTGAAAATTTGATCCAGGTCTAGCTTGATAGAGTTCTGATTTATTTAAACTAGGATATCCACTTCTCCAATAGGTTCTCTTCCCTTCCAAAAATTGGGTTTGATCATAACCATTTGATTTTTTAAGGAGATAAAATCTTGAAACCCAAATTCAATCCTTTTAGATTCAAAAGCATGTGGATACATCATTCTAATCTTATGGAATTCTTAAGATAATGGTGAAAAGAACTATTAACATAGTAGATTGCACCCTCTAAAGGGAGATTAAACTCTCTTCATTCACATTACATAATGGAGACATCCCTCTTGCTGTGGGTGGCAAATGTGAGGGATGAATCTCTAGATTAGGGGCTAGCTCCCCTTGATGCATGTTGAGGCCCTAGATCTCCTACTACTAATAATGGGGGGGATGAAAAGGGAGAGAATATTGAAAATGGGACCTAAGCTAAGAGGTGATGCACCAAAATAATTGGTCTACTCAACTTTAGCATACACTTTAAACCATGGACATCAAACATATACTATAATTCAAGATGAGAAACTCTCTTGCATCAGTATTTCAATAGGGGGTCCTATAGAGATATAGGGAGGAAGAACTACCAGAGGTGTTCTAAGACACACTATGGTAGCCTCTTCACATGCACCTATACTATGTTATGGACACTTCTTGTTGACCTAAAATAAGGAGCTCACAATAAACTAGATATCCTAGAATAAACTTATGAAAGAATGAAAATAAAATGACTTAACATAAGATAAACCATAGACATATGCAAAAGTGCAAGATCTAATGGAGGTAAAATGATTTTTTTGATTCAAGGTAAATTCCTTCAGAGCTTCACCATACAAGCTGAGAAATATCTTTTCTCAAATGAGAAGTTACAAATATATAGAGTGAAATGCTGATAGAATAAGGAAAGGAGACCCATGATAGAGTCAAACACCTTTGAGACAACAGACCATGTTGTTGCCATATTCTTTAAACTACATATGGGAGAGCCATGTTGTAGATGTCAAAACTTCCATTGTTACTATCTTGGGCCTACAAAAGCATGTGATACTCCTAGAAACTGGCAAAGCCATCCCCAAGTTGTTATGGCTAGACCATGCTCTCTTCAATGCCTAGATGTAACTAGTTTTTCATTAATGGTGAAGCATGAAAACATGAGATGCTGATCTCTATAGTTCAAAAACAAATCTATTTATTGGTTTTCAATAGATATTATTCCACCAAAATGTATTAATTCCTTTTTTTGAGTGTGTCTATGCCACTTGTATTATTTTGAATGGTCATTGATTCTACCTTTTGATTTTGTTAGGTTGTTTGAACTATTCTGAGCTTTATCTTTTCTGCTTTATCTTTTCCTATGTTTTATCTCTTTTGTCTCTATATTTGGTTGCTCTTTTCTTGTGCCTTGCAAGTCTTTTATTTCAGGCATCACCTTTTTGCATTGTTGATTTCTTTCAAACAAAATGTCTGAAGGATTTCCTTCAGACATTTTATCTAAAGGAAATCATCCTTTGGATCTTCCTTTGCCTTCATTTATTTTCAATGCTTTAAGCTTCAACCTTTTTATTTTGAAAATATTTTCTTTGAATTCCTTTAGATAAATGTCTGAAGGAATTCCTTCATACATTTGTTCAAAGGAAATTCTCTCTTGGCTTATTTCCTTTTCTTGAAGGACAAGTGTCCTTTGGGACTTTAAAATTTGTCTCTTTCTTTATCTGGGTGCCCTCCTCAAGGGTTTCTTTCATCCAAAAGTTCCCTTCAAGCCTTCTAAAATAGTCTTCATCTTTCTCAAGGTGCCCTTTGTAAGGGCACTTTATGCCTCAAAATGCCCCTTCAAAAATTTTGATTTGGTCCCACCACTGATCAAGGTGCCCTCTATAAGGACACTTTAAGTCCAAAGTTGCCTTTCAAAAGAATTGTAAGGGTCCCATGTGCCACCTAAGTTCCCTCTTCAAGGGCACATACCCTTCAAGAATACTACCATGACCCTTTGGAAAAGTGAAGAAGTCATCTTTCTTTTCCCATGTTCCCTTTGGAAAGACACTTACCCTTCAGACTTTTTGCAAATGTCCTTCAAGCCATCAAAATGGCCTCTGAAGGAAATTCATTGCCTTTTTTGAAATACTTAGACCATTTAAGGTTCTTCAATTTCTTCTACTTATAAAATTAGACAAGTAATGCACTTGCACAAATCCAATTTACACTAGATAGACCATTTTGGACTTCCCAGGAACTTCTACTTCAGGTTTTACATCAACTTTAGCTAATAAGTTAAATAAGTAAAGACACTTGGAAAACCCAATTCGATCTGTCAAGATCAAATCAGGTTTTGTAAGTGACTTTAATTATAAACCTTTATAAGTAAAAACATTTGTAAAGTCTAAATTACACCATCAAGACTAAATCAGGTTTATCAAGTGACTTGACTTATGAAAATTTCACAAGTCATTTGGAAAAATTGAAATGCACCACTATAGGTGAAGTAATTACTCTTGACAAAACCGAAATACATTTGGCAAAGTAGAATAAGGGAAACACTTGGATTTTTCATGAGAAAGGTCTGATAGAGAACATTTTGCACAAGATAGTTGAGGGATGATTTAGCCAAAACATGGATTGAATGAATCTTACAAAGAAAAAGGAAGGGATGCCCATTTTTGGCCTATAGGACCAAAAATTGGTCAACACATTTAGCGACTCACAAGGGATGCTTGCTATGCTTGGGAAGACTGGTACCCACAAAGTCCATTGGGCATGGAGTCAGGATGCATCTTGAAGAAGTCAACAATAAGCTTGCAAGGACCTATGAGCCAAAAAATATTTTACACCAAACAAAAAATGAAAAAACACACACAAAAGCTAAAAACACTACACATATATGTAACAACACTTAGGGAAAATAAAGGACAACACAATAGAAAGAAAACTACTATGTATAACTAACTAAGTATGTTCTTCTCCCTCCTAGATCAAAGGGAAAACTTGATAAGTCTCCTTCATGGCAATAAAATTTATGGTGCTAGACAATTTGCTAAATGGAATGGAAGCTTGTTGACTTTCCCTTCTTCCCTACCACCTTTATTGGCTTGTATCCAAGTGAATTAGGGACAAACATGTCTCCAACATATACATATTTAATTTTCTCTTTGGAGACTACTTCATGTTAGCCCTTCATGTTAATATATCTCACCAAGAAATCAATGGCTACTAGCTCATCACCATAGGGCTCATTTAGCTCATAGCCCCCTTGATATGCTTCATGGACTGACTTGTCCCCTTTTACTTCATTGAGGATCCTATCAAACTAATCTTTTGGTTTGTCATGGCCTTTATGAAGAAGGGTGACTATTGTGATGTCTATAATGAGATCAAAAACTGCTTGCTCATCCCAAGGGACATCATCTTCTCGCTCAAGGCTCTCTTCTTCAAAGCTTTAATCAAGATGGGTAGGTCTCTCCTTTTCTTGCTAAAAAACAAGAGTCTCTAGTTGTTCAAAGACATGCTCCTAATCCTCCTCCAACTCAGGTTCCATGGCATGGTCATTCTCCTCATCAAAGCAACAAGGAAGTTCATCAAACAAGGGGGGAGAGAGATCACCATGCTTACATTTTTCATCATCCATTGTTGACAAATAAATTTTGTCAATCTCATCTTCATATTTTTGGAACATCTACATGTATGCATGACCTATGTCTTCTCCATTATTGATGATGTCTTCAAAAGGAACATCCATGATGATTTCCTCCTCATTGTCACATAAGATGGCCTCTTGATCAGCTAAAAAATGGACCCTCTAATATTTAGTTTCCTCTTTCAAAACATGTTCCTCCTTAAGAAGGGATGAAGTGGAAGGCTGATGGTTAAACTCATGTGGAAGAGGAGGTAAAACTTGATCTAGAATCAAATGATTCTCTTCCTTTTATTTTGCTAGCACTTCATCCACATCAGGTGTGGCTTGATATCTCTCTTAGAGGGATGTAGATGGGGTGTGTTCAGATGTAGGATTTTCTACTTTGTCTAAACCATCCATCACACCTTGGCTAAGGAACCTCATTCTGGACTCCAACTCTACAATTTACTTAGCTATATTCTCTTGGAAGAGCCTTTCTTAGAGGGTATAAGAATCATCATGATGAGTAGGAGTAGATTCATCTTCTTTAAGGCTTCTATCAAAATGAATAGGCCTCTTCTCCTTCTTTTTCCTACCCCATGATTCCATTTTTTTCTTCCAACTCATGACCTTGGGATTGGAACTCTTCCCTTGTGAACATGTAGCAAATTTATCCTCTTTAAGGTCATGAGTTGGTTCATGATAGGCGCTCCTATTATAAAAGACTTGAGGAAGTTAAGGGAGACTAGGAAGGGTCTGCTCATGCATAGGAAGAGTTGATCAAGAGAGATATGTTGATTTCCAAAAGATATAGGGTGATTGCCATCAAAAGAGGGTCCACATTCTAAAGAATTGAGAAGGTTAGTATCCATGAGAGGCTATTATAATGCCCTTTGGTGTTGGAAAGTTAGATGCAAAGGATTAAGATCAGGAGTAGTTAATGCATCAAATGAGCTACAAGATTGGATTTGGTGAGCAAGGGCTATTTGGTATAAAGGATTTGGCATATAAGAGGGGGGATTTCTTTTGAGTAAGAGTGGGCTACTTTGGGATGGAAAAAGGAATGCAGGGCTGATTGACTTGAATGAATGGACTCTTCCATCTTGACAATTCCTCCATAGATTACAAGGCTTGAACTTAACTAAATAAACACTCCTCTTTGTACATCAGCTCTTGTTGATATTTATTCTACTCCTCCAATCTATCTATCTCCATCACTTGCTTCTCAAACTCTAGCATTATTTACCTCACACTAGGTGAAGGGTAACTAGGAGTTATGCTTGAGGTGATTCTATGAACAACCTAAGCTTGATCAGAACTATATGAAGGAACATAAGGCCCATGCTACTTAGAAATGGGATTGTACATACCAAAGAGTGATTTCTTCATGGCACCAGGACTACTTAATCATCTGATTTAACTTGGATTCACCATTAGTATTGGGTGAAAAGCCTCCAAAGGTTGGTTGGTTGAAGAACACACCAAAATTATTCAACTCTTTAGACAAAAAACTTATCCCACTGGGCATGCCAAAAACTATTGATGAAGTGGATTGCACCCTCTGAAGGGAGGCTCAACTTTCTTCATCCGTGTGGCACAATGAAGACATCCCTCTTGTTGTGGGTGGAAAACATGAGGGATGAATCTCTAGATTAGGGGCTAGCTCCCCTTGATGCACCTTGAGGCCCTAGATCTCCTACTACTAAAAATGTAGGGGATGAAAAGGGAGAGAAAATACTGAAAATGGGACCTAAGCTAAGAGGTAATGCACCAACATAATTGGCTTACTTAGCTTTGGCATATACTTTGAACTATGGACAACAAGCATACACTATCATTCAAGATGAGAAAATCTCTTGCATTAATATTTCAAAAGGGGGTCCTATGAAGATATAGGGAGGAAGAACTACTAGAGATGTTCTAAGACACATTATGGCAGCCTATTCAAATGTGCCTATACTCTACTATGGACGCTTGTTGACTTGCACAAAATAACTCATAATACACTAGATATGCTGGAATAAACTTATGAAATCATGAAAATAAAAAGACTTAACACAAGATAAACCATAGACATATGCAAAAGTGCAAGCTCTAATGGAGGTAAAAATGCTTTTTCTAATTCAAGGTAAATTACTTCAGAGCTTCACCATACAAGCTGAGATATCTCTTTTCTCAAATGGGAAGTTACAAAATATAGAGTAAGATGCTGACAAAACAAGGAAAGGAGACCCATACTAGATTTAAAACACCTCTGAGACAAGAGACCATGCTGCTATCATATTCTTCAAACTACATATGGGAGAGCCATGTTGTAGATGTCCAAACCATCATCTCTTTTGTCTTGGGCCTACAAAAGCATGGGATACTCCTTCTTGAAACTAAGAAATCTATCCCTAAGTTATTGTGGATGGACCATGCTCTCTTCAATGCCTGGATGCAACTGGTTGTGCATTAATGGTGAATTGTGAAAAACATAGGATGCCAATCTCTATAGTTCAAAAACCAATCTATTTATTGGTTTTTGGTAGATACTACTCTACCAAAATGTATTAATTCCTTTTGTTGAGTGTGACCATGCCACTTGTCTTGTTTTGAATGGTCATTGATTCTACCTTTTGACTTTGTTAAGTTGTTGGAACTATTTTGAGCTTTATCTTTTCTACTTTATCTTTGCCCATGTTTTGTATCTTTTGTCTCTATCTTTGCTTGCTCTTTGCTTATGCCTTGTGGGTCTTTTATTTCAGGTATCAACTTTTTTCAACATTGATTTCCTTTAAACAAAATGTCCAAAGGATTTCCTTCAAACATTTTGTTTGAAGGAAATCATTCTTTAGATCTTCCTTTGCCTTAATTTCTTTTTAATGCTTTTGACTTTGGCCTTTTACTTTTGGTGGGATTTTGTCTGAATTGCTTCAAAAAAATGTCCAAATGAATTCCTTCAGACATTTTTCCAAAGGAAATTCTCTCTTGGCTTGTTTCCTTTTCCTAAAGGACAAGTGCCCTTTGGGCCTTTGTAATTTGTCTCCTTCTTCAGTTGATTGCTCTCCTCAAAGGTTTCTTTCATCCAAAAGTGCCCTTTAGGATTTATAAAATGGTCTTCATCTTTCTCCAGGTTCCCTCTATAGGGGCACTTTATGCCTCAAAATGCCCCTTCGAAACTTTTTATTTGGTCCCACCACCAACCAAGGTGCCCTTCACAAGGACACTTTGAGTCCAAAGTTGCCTTTCAAAAGAATTGTTAGGGTCTTATGCACTGCCTATGTGCCCTGTACAAGGGCACATACCCTTTGAGAATTCTATAATGACCCTTTGAAAAAGTGAAGCAGTCCTCTTTCTTTTCCCAAGTGCCCTTTGGAAAGACACTTACCCTTCTGACTTTTTGCAAACATCTTTCAAGCTGTAAAAATGCCCTCTAAAGGATTTTTTTTGCCTTTTGCGAACTACTTAGACCATTTTTGGCTCTTCAATCATGTCTACTTATAAAATTATATAAGTAATGCACTTGTACAAACCCAATTTACACTAGATAGACAATTTGGGACTTCTTAGGAGCTTCTACTTCTAGTTTTACATCAACTTCAGCTGATAAGGCAAATAAGTAAAGACACTTGAAAAACCTAATTTGGTCTGTCAAGACCAAATTAGGTTTTGCAAGTGACTTTACTTATAAATGTTTATAAGTAAAGGCATTTTTAAAGTTTGAATTACACCACCAAGACCAAATCAAGTTTATCAAGTGACTTGACTTATGAAAATTTTACAAGCAAAGTCATTTGAAAAACCCAAAATTCACTATTTTAGGTGAAGTAATTGCTCTTGACAAACCCAAAATACATTTGGCAAATTAGAATGAGGGAAACACCTAGATTTTTCATGAGAAAGGTCTGATAGAGAATATTTTGCATAAGACAGCTAAGGGATGATCTAGCCAAAACATGGATTGAATGACTCTTACAAAGAAAAATGAGGGGGTGCCCAATTTTGGCCTATAGGACCAAAAATTGGTCAACACATTTGGTGACTCACTAGGGAAGCATGCCTGCTATGCTTGGGAAGACTAGTATCCACAAAGTCCATTGGGCATGGATTCAGAATGCATCTTGGAGAAGTAAATAATATCCTTGTAAGGACTTATGAACCAACAAATATTTTACCCCAAAAAACAAGGAAAAAACACAACTAAAGGATAAAAACACTACACACATGTGCAACAATACTTAGGGAAAACAAAGGATAACACAATAGAAAGCAAACTACTATGTACAGTTAACCAAGTGTGCTCTTCTCCCTCCTAGATCAAAGGGAAAACTTCTTAAGTCTCCTTCATTGTAAGAAAACTTATGGTGCTAGACAAGTGGTTGAATGGAATGGAAGCTTGGTGACATGCCCTTCTTCCTTGCCACCTTGATTGGCTTGTAGCCAAGTGAATCATGGATAAACATGTCTACAACATATACATATTTACTTTACTCTATAGATACTACCTCATGTTGGCCCTTCATGCTAATATATCTCACCAAGAAATAAATGACTTCTAGCTCATCACCATAGGGCTCCTTTAACTCATAAGCCCCTTGATATGCATCAAGGACTAACTTTTCCCCTTCTACTTCATTAAGGAACCTCTCAAATTGATCCTTTGGTTCATCATGGCCTTTGTGAAGAAGGGTGACTATTATGATGTCTAGAATGAGATCAAAAACTACTTGCTCATCCCAAGGGACATCATCTTCTCACTCAAGGCTCTCTTCTTCAAATATTTCATCAAGATGGGTAGGCCTCTCCTTTTCTTGCTAAAAAACAAGAGTCTCTAGTTGTTCAAAGACATGATCCTAATCCTCCTCCATCTTAGGTTTCATGGCATTGTCATTCTCATCAAATCAACAAGGAAGTTCATTAAACAAGGGGGAGAGAGCTCACCATGCTTACATTCCTCATCATCCATTGTTGAAAAATAAAGTTTGTCAACCTCATATTCATATTGCTGGAACATATGCACGTATGCATGACCTATCTCTTCTCCATTGTTGATGATTTCTTCAAAAGGAGCATCCATGATGATTTCATCCTCATTATCACTTGAGAGGGCCTCTTGATCATCCACAAATTAGATCCTCTCATCTTCAGTTGCCTCTTTCAAAATAGGTTCCTCCTTAAGAAGGGATGAAGTGGAAGGCTAATGGTTAAACTCATATGGAAGAGGAGGCAAACCTTGAGATAGAATCAAATGATTTTATTCTTTCCATTTGGATAGAACTTCATCCACACCAAATGTGGCTTGATATCTCTCTTAGAGGGGTGTATATTGGGTGTGTTTAGATGTAGGATCTTCTGCTTGGTCTGAACCATCCATCACACCTTGGTTGAGGAACCTCATTCTGGACTCCAACTATGTAATTGCTTAGCTATATTCTCTTGGAAGAGCCTTTCTTGGAGGGCACAAGAATCATCATGATGAGTAGGAGTAGATTCATCTTCTTTAAGGATTTTATAAAAATAAATAGACCTCTCTTCCTTCTTTTTCCTACCCCATAATTCCATTGTTTGCTTCCAACCCATGACCTTGGGATTAGAACTCTTCCTTTGTGAACATGCAATAACTGTATCCTCTTCAAGGTCTTGAGCTGGTTCATGATAGGCACTCCTATGTTGAAAGACTTGAGGAAGTTGAGGGAGACTGGGAAGGGTTTGTTCATGCATTGGAAGAGCTACTTCAATAGAGGTGCATTGCTTTCTAAAAGATATAGGGTGATTCCCATAAAAAGAGGGTCCACATTATAAAGAATTGATAAGGTTAGTCTCCATGAGAGGCTATTATAATGCCCTTTGGTGATGGAAATCTAGATGCAAAGGATTAAGAGCAAGAGTGGTTAATTCATTAGATGAGCTAGAAGATTGGATTTGGTGAGCAAGGGATTTTTGGTAGAAAGGACTTGGCATACAAGAAGGGACTTTATTTTTTGTAGGAGGGGGCTGCTTTGGGATGGGAAAAGGAATGTATGGCTGATTTCCTTGAATGAATGAACTCTTCCATCTTGTCAGTTCCTCCTTCATGGATTGCAAGGCTTGAGCTTAACTAAATAATGACTCCTCTTTGTAAATCAGCTCTTGATAATATCTATTCTACTCCTCCAATCTATCTATCTCCATCACTTACTTCTCAAACTCCAACATTATTTCCCTCACACTAGGTGAAGAGCAACTAGGAGAGATGCTTGAGGTGATTCCATGAATAACCTGAGCTTGATCATAACTATATGAAGGAACAAATAATCAAAAGAAATAATCCTTTGGATCTTCTTTTGCCTTCATTTATTTTCAATTCTTTGGGATTCAACCTTTTTCTTTCGATGGGATTTTGTCTGAATTCCTTTAGACATTTGTCCAAAAGAAATTATCTCTTGGCTTGTTTCCTTTTCCTGAAGGGCAAGTGCCCTTCAAGTCTTTGCAATTTGTCCCCTTCTTCAGTTGGTTGCCCTGCTCAAGGGTTTATTTTATCCAAAAGTGGCCTTCATGATTTTTGAAATGGTCTTCATCTTTCTCAAGGTGCCCTCCACAAGGGCACTTTGTGCCTCAAAATGCCCCTTTAGAACTTTTGATTTGGTCCTGCCACCGACCAAGGTGCCCTCCATAAGGACACTTTGAGTCCAAATTTGCCTTTTAGAAGAATTGTAAGGGTCTTATGCATCACTTAAGTGCCCTCCACAAGAGCACATACCCTTCAATAATTTTTTAATGACCCTTTGAAAAAGTGAAGAAGTCCTCTTTCTTTTCCAAAGTGCACTCCAAAAAGACACTTACCCTTCAAACTTTTTGCAAACATCCTTCAAACCATGAAAATGCCCTCCAAAGGAAATATATTGACTTTTGTGAACTAATTAGACCATTTGAGATTATTCAATCATTTATACTTATAAAATTATACAAGTAATGCACTTGCACAAACCTGATTTACACTAGATAGACCATTTTGGACTTCCCAAGAGCTTCAACTTCAGGGTTTACATCAACTTCAGTTGATAAGGAAAATAAGTAAAGACACTTGGAAAACCTGATTTGATTTGTCAAGACCAAATTGAGTTTTGAAATTGACTTTACTTATAAACCTTTATAATTAAAGGCATTTTCAAAGTCTAAATTACACCACCAAGACCAAATCGGGTTTATTAAATGACTTGACTTATGAAAATTTCACAAGTAAAGTCATTTAGAAAACCTAAAATGCACTACTATAGGTGATTTAATTGCTCTTTATAAAATTGAAATACATTTGGTAAATCAGAATGAGGGAAACACCTATCTTTTTCATGAGAAAGGTCTGACATAGAACATTTTACACAAGACATCTGAGGGATGATCTAGCCAAAACATGGATTGAATGACTCTTACAAAGAAAAAGGAGGGGGTGCCCAATTTTGACCTAAAAGACCAAAAATTGGTCAAAAAGAACCATTTTTAGGATCCACCATGTATATTATTACTAAAAAACTAATATTCCTTAAAATTAAGTTGAATATTTGGAATAACGAAGTTTTTGATGACATCTTCCTATAAAAGAAGGTGCTAGAGGCAGATCTTTCAGTTATTAAATATCTCTATGAAATGGATGGTAATGAATAAAACACTCATTATAGGAAAAAATAACTTATGTGTCAATTCCATAACCTTGAAACAAGAGATGAAGCTTATTGGAGATAAAAGTCCAAGTGTACATGACTGAAGGAGGGAGATAGAAATATCAAGTTTTTCCATCACTCAGCAACAAGATAAAATGATATTTATAAAATATCTCAATTGTAAATGGAAAATGGGTATATTAGTAGAGATGAGGAGGAAATCTCCCATCATACAATCAATTTATTTAAACATTTCCTCACAGAAGGTCACCCAAATGAACATCTAGTGGCTACCACATTGAATAACTTTGATAAAGTCATCTTTGATGTTGACAATGTCTCCCTTACTATTGTTCCTTCTGAAGAGGATATAAAAAGTGTGGTATTTGAAATGGAAGGCTTCAAATCACTGAGGACTAATGGGTTACCCCCATTCTTATTCCAAAAATCTTGGGACGTTGTTCACAATGAGGTTGAGGCATTTGCTAGAGAATTTTTCCAATCTAAAACCATCCTCAGAGAAGTCAATAACACTTTATTAGTGTTTATCCCTAAAAATTAGGGTACAAATACTGTACAATATTTTTTCCCTATCATCATTTTTAATTCCATGTACAAAATTTACTCTTCAATCTTGGTAAAGAGAATGCAACATTTCTTAGATAAAGTCATTGGGGAACAACAGGGGGATTTCATGGCTAGTGGACAAATAACAGATGGTATCATTATGGTTCATGAATCCACTCCCTCAATATCTATATCCTTGAGGTATGGAATGTTTCTTAAGTTGGATATGAAAAAATCCTATGATCGGGTCTCCTAGCACTTCCTCATGCTGATTCTAGAGAAATTGGGATTTAATCAAGACACTAGGAAGATTATCTGGAATTGCATATCCACTCCTAAATTTTTTGTTATCAAAAATGGAATTCTAAAAAGATTATTCCTAGCTTCTAAAGGACTAAGTCAATGTGAACCCCTCTCTCCTTACCTCTTTATAATTTTAGCAAAAATGTTAGGTAGGAGTCTACTGAAATCTCGCACTCAAGGATTGATAAAATAAATTTTAGTGGAACTGAATATAGAGCCTATCATGCATGAATAGTTTGTTGATGATACCATTATCCTAGGATAATCCTCTATGGAAGAAACTAAAAATCTAAAACTTATCCTAAAATATTATGATGTTTTGAATCAGTGCTTCATTTTTCAAAATATCTCTCCATTTTTCATTAACACTGTTCTCCTTCAACAGAAAAGAATTGCCAAAATTTTGGAATGCAAGGTGGGCAAACTTCTGTCATGTCATTTGGGCATTCTAATTTTAGAAGGAAAAATGAATTCTAAGATTTTTAACCCTCTCATTGATTGAATACAAAGAAATCTTTTAGGGTGGAAGGATCACCTTCTCACATAGGCAGGGAAGTACCAACTATTCAAAGCCTCGATCCAAAGCATTCCCATTTACCAAATGTTTGTTTTCAAAATACCCTCTAAGGTGGCCAATAAAATTTAAAAAATCTAAAAAAACTTATTTTGGAGGGGTATTGAAGACAGATTCGGGTACAACCTCATCTCGTAGGGAAAACCCTATCTTCCTAAAGAAAATGGAGGTCGGGGCCTTGGAAGCATAAAATCTATGAATAGGGCCCTGCTAGAGAAAATGGATTGGAGACTCATGAAGGAAGATAGTGAATGGGAAAGAATAATTAAAACTAAATACCTAGAAGGCATGGAAGTAGATGACTTCATATGGGAAGAAGGTCCTAAGGATGGATATGCTTTCTAAAATACCATCACCAACTGCTAGGATATTTTATCAAAATGCATCAAATGGAAAATTGGTAATGGGGAGAAAATACATTTCTAAGAAGATGTTTGGTTGTACTCTACCTCCCTATCCTCACAAAAAAATTGGGTTAACTGCCTTAGGGACCTCAATTAAAGATGGGGCTCAAAAGTCAATGATTATTGGGTGGTAAACAAATGTTCAAAAAACTAGAAAATACTCCCCATTGAAGGGCACTCTGCTGAAGATGTTCAGGCAATACAAACTCTCAATTTATCTATCAGTCAGATCCACATTACTATATTTTTGAAAGAAGACTTCTTTATATGAGCTGAAAAAGATAGTGGCTCATACTCAGTTGCCTCATGACACACCACAAATATTAACCTAAAAAATGAATGGAATTTTTGGAAAGACCTTTGGGTTGAGCATCTGACTCCCAAAGTTAACTTCTTTTTTTGGATAGCGACATAGGATAAAATCTTGACAGTGGATAACCTAGCTAAAAGAAGATTGATTATCCCCAATAGATGCCCATTATGTAAGAATGCAAAGTACTTAGTCCAACACCTATTTCTAAATTGTCCCTTTAGTTCAACATTATTTAACTAGATTCTGAACAAATTCAACCTAGTTTGGGTAAAACCAAACAATGTTCTTGATATCATAAAGTAATGGAAACCACCTTGGAATCTCCCACCCTTGGAGTTCTAGTGGTACATATCTCTTCCACATCAATTTTTGTGTGTGTAAAAATCCCACAATGATAGCCTCTTTTCAAACAAAAGGCATTAGCCTAAAGGAGCCTTCCTCTGACTCTGCCAGACTATCACTAAAAATTGGAAAGCTTTTACTCCCATGGATAAAAACCCTAGACCTAATTTAACATAACAAATCTTCAAAAATTGAAATTTAGTTCAACAAATAAGTTCCTCCTCAAAAGTGCTCATCCATAAACATATAAAATGGAAGGTTCCATCGGAAGGATGGGCTAAATTGCACTTTGATGGTGCTTCTAAAGGTAACTCAAGACTTGTAAGTGGGGGAAGAGTCACAAGGAACTTAAAAAAGAAGCTGATTATTTCTTATGTGAGACTATTAGGAACTCAAACAAACTACCTTGTTGAAGCCAAGGTGGATTTTTGGGGTATCCAACTAGGCTCCAGACTCAAATTAGAAAGAATCATGGAGTGTGATTCATTAAATATTCTAAATGCCTTGGATGAAAAAATAACTCTATCTCACATTATAAAAGACATCACAAATGATGTTAAGCTACATTTGAGGGGCATGACACAAGTCAAAATTATGCACACATATCATGAAGGTAATAGTATGGTGGATCTGCTTGTCAACATAGGAGTAGAACTCCACCTTTTAACCAACTATCATGAAGGAGGCCATGTCCTTAATAATGTCCAATTGGTTATATGGAATGAATGTAAAATAGACTAGGTGGGCTTTCATATCAACACATACGTGAAATATTCCTATCAAGAGATGGATTTTAAAAATTATGAACTACCATTATGAAAGAATGAGGTGGATTAATTGTCTAAAGATAATGATAGTGTGTATCCTAAGCCTATTTTGTATGGTTTAAAGTAATTTATTCCAAAACCATCTATCTATTTATCTTGACTTTGTTTTCACTGTGCTAATAAGAGGAGACAAAGAGAGATTAGATCCCACCTCATGTTCTGAGGTGTGTGGATAGAATAAGGTTTGTAAAAAGTTATGATAGGGGGTCTCACAGAGCTAATGTTATGGATTACAGAGCATGATGCCCATGTTACTAGGGACTTTATCATTGGGTGAAATAAGCATATGGTGGTGATGTAGGGTATTAATATTACTATCATGGAAGAATTCATAGTTGAGGCCATGAGTATGACATGTGAAGGGGCAAAGGATTACAAAGATTAGATCAAAAAGAAGGAACTCTTCTAATGCTTCTTCTGCATAAAAGACTTTGTGAAAATAGATAAGAAGGTTTTCCCCCAAATGGATCTCCTATGACAATGGTCAGAGGTATGCCTCTAGGTGATGAGATACATGCTCTAGAGAGTAAGTATAACTTAATATTATCTCACCATTTTTTATTATTAAACCAGTTCTAGGGTTATAGGATCAACCTGCCATTTTACCTGCTAAAGTCACTGGAATGCACAACCCTTGCCCACCAAGTAAATGAGTCTAGCCCCATTCTGTATCAAGGGTTTATACTATTGTTAGTTAAGCATGGCCAAAATTTTAAAGGGATGGAGGTCCCCTTGGGGGGTCCTACATCGAGGAGGAATCTTCGAAGGAGGACCCCACCTCGGGGTCCTACCATCCATCTGTCAGTACTCTCAAAGCAAGTTTGTCTAAAATCTCTATTGAAGACCTTCTGCTAAAGCTATTTGTTCCTAATCCTAAGCTGATATTTTTAGATGAAGGCACTTCCATAGAGGTTGTCTAGAATGGAAAATTTCTTCTATCTAATGATTTGAAAAATAATAAGGAGCATCTTGATAATTTTAACAATAGGGTGTAGGAAGTTGGATTGACCCTAGCTAGCCTTATCCAAGAATGAAATGCCTTAAATAGGCACATGGACTCGACTGTTCAATATTTTGTCCATTCCATCAAGCTAAACTAGACACCTATTAAGAAACCATTGAAGGTAACAAATACCTCCCCACCTGACATCCCCAACTTGACCCCTAGCAAGAAAACCCCTTTGCAAGTATAAGGCTAGAAAATGGTACGCATGATCCTCATAGGTGATGGTGCTAAATCACATGGCAATAGGATGAGGGACAAAGTATCCCAAATCAAGTGGGGAGTACTAGAGAAGATATATGAGGAGAAGGAAACACTGGAGGCCCCCCCTCCTGATCTAATTTTTTGTTGTTTTTTCATTGGTTACGAGACTCTATAACTAGTTTTTTGTTCAACCTTGATGACCTATTACTTTTTTGGATAATATTTTTATGGTTCTTGAATCTTTGTAAGACCAAATTTTTTGCTCGATCAAATTAAAAAATAAATATTTTATTATATGTTAAACACTATCTTGAATGACAATGAATAATAAAATATGAGTCACTTGATTTCAGGGTGATTTGATAATCCCTTCTCCAATTTTTTGTAGAAGAGACAAAATAAGAAAAATATGAAATCATAAAAAAATAAATATTTTTATTCAACAAAGGGATAATTCATATAATCTCCATCCGATATATAAGCACATATCTATTAGAGGAAAAAGGCTTACTACAGAATTAAATGTAATTTTTTTGGGGCTATAGACATATAAATGGTAGTAAATAAATTATAAAAATAGGAAAATCCATTAAAAAATCTTGGTTTAATGATTTATATTTTTCATAATAAAAAATATCAAGGTAATATAAATCAAATCAAAACACATACAATCTTGACTCCAAAATGTAGTAAGCTCAATTTATCATGGTAAAATTAATACTAATGTTATTGAATTCTAAATATATCAAAATATTTTCTTTATAAAATCACTATTTTAAAAAAAAAAACACACCCTTATTCTCCACACAATTCCCTTCCATTCGATTGAAATATTATTTCAAAATCTTATCTTATTTCATTTTATCAAAACATTTTAAGGCCTTGATTACTAAAAAGACATGAAATATGAAAGCTAGTTTTATCAGATTCTTGACGGTATGCTAAAAATTAGTTTAAATCATAACAAGGGTTATTTTATTTTTATTTTTATCAAGTAGGTTTATTAATTTCTTCATGTATATATCGATATGTAAAATTTTATAAAGTGGATTCCATAATTCCCCACACCCACATAGTTGCCAAAATACAAGTGAATGACATCTCCCTATGATTAAATGGAAGGATGAAGTATGTTTTGAGATGAAGAAACAAAAACCATGGGTACAAATTTAAATTGATACTAGGCCATAATTAGTGTCTTATCTATCAAATTTATTATTTTATGCAACCTCATAGACAAATGTGGCTAAAATATGACATTACGATATGTGTGAAAAGGTGATAGTGTGAGGAAGCAAAACCCGGTCTTCCCTACATGAAAATAAAGACATTACCTATCATGATTTATTGCAAGAAAGGTCAAAAAGGAATCACTAAAATATTATGATAACATGATAAAGGAAAATATTACGATAACATGATAAGGGAATTACATATAGTTGGATGTTATGATAGGGAGCACTCCATTAAAACATTAGTCACATTATAAAGTGTCACCTTTCACAAATTCACATCATGCAATAGATCATGATATGACATTTCAACATTTAAAATTAGAATTTGAAACAAATTAACACTGGTTTTGGGTTCAAATTCAATACAAAAGATTTACTACCTCATTTATTACTCAGTATTTTTTTCTTAAAATATGAGGTACTTAACATTATATTTTGAGATGAGTGATTGTATTCACTTTACTTGGAAAATATTGACACATTATCTATTGTGATCAAGAATTACATATAGTTGGATGTTATGATAGGGAACACTCCATTAAAACATTAGTCACATTATAAAGTGTCACCCTTCATAAATTCACATCATGCAATAGATCATGATATGACATTTCAACATTTAAAATTAGAATTTGAAACAAATTAACACTGGTTTTGGGTTCACATTCAATACAAAAGATTTACTACCTCATTTATTACTCAGTATTTTTTTCTTAAAATATGAGGTACTTAACATTATATTTTGAGATGAGTGATTGTATTCACTTTACTTGGAAAATATTGACACATTATCTATTGTGATCAAGAATTACATATAGTTGGATGTTATGATAGGGAACACTCCATTAAAACATTAGTCACATTATAAAGTGTCACCCTTCATAAATTCACATCATGCAATAGATCATGATATGACATTTCAACATTTAAAATTAGAATTTGAAACAAATTAACATTGGTTTTGGGTTCACATTCAATACAAAAGATTTACTACCTCATTTATTACTTAGTATTTTTTTCTTAAAATATGAGGTACTTAACATTATATTTTGAGATGAGTGATTGTATTCACTTTACTTGGAAAATATTGACACATTATCTATTGTGATCAAGGATTACATATAGTTGGATGTTATGATAGGGAACACTCCATTAAAACTTAGTCACATTATAAAGTGTCACCCTTCATAAATTCACATCATGCAATAGATCATGATATGACATTTCAACATTTAAAATTAGAATTTGAAACAAATTAACACTGGTTTTGGGTTCACATTCAATACAAAAGATTTACTACCTCATTTATTACTCAGTATTTTTTTCTTAAAATATGAGATACTTAACATTATATTTTGAGATGAGTGATTGTATTCACTTTACTTGGAAAATATTGACACATTATCTATTGTGATCAAGAATTACATATAGTTGGATGTTATGATAGGGAACACTCCATTAAAACATTAGTCACATTATAAAGTGTCACCCTTCATAAATTCACATCATGCAATAGATCATGATATGACATTTCAACATTTAAAATTAGAATTTGAAACAAATTAACATTGGTTTTGGGTTCACATTCAATACAAAAGATTTACTACCTCATTTATTACTCAGTATTTTTTTCTTAAAATATGAGGTACTTAACATTATATTTTGAGATGAGTGATTGTATTCACTTTACTTGGAAAATATTGACACATTATCTATTGTGATCAAGAATTACATATAGTTGGATGTTATGATAGGGAACACTCCATTAAAACATTAGTCACATTATAAAGTGTCACCCTTCATAAACTCACATCATGCAATAGATCATGATATGACATTTCAACATTTAAAATTAGAATTTGAAACAAATTAACACTAGTTTTGGGTTCACATTCAATACAAAAGATTTACTACCTCATTTATTACTCAGTATTTTTTTCTTAAAATATGAGGTACTTAACATTATATTTTGATATGAGTGATTGTATTCACTTTACTTGGAAAATATTGACACATTATCTATTGTGATCAAGAATTACATATAGTTGGATGTTATGATAGGGAACACTCCATTAAAACATTAGTCACATTATAAAGTGTCAACCCTCATAAATTCACATCATGCAATAGATCATGATATGACATTTCAACATTTAAAATTAGAATTTGAAACAAATTAACACTGGTTTTGGGTTCACATTCAATACAAAATATTTACTACCTCATTTATTACTCAATATTTTTTTCTTAAAATATGAGGTACTTAACATTATATTTTGAGATGAGTGATTGTAATAGAGGTATTCACTTTACTTGAAAAAAGGGACATAAATTAAGGTATATTTTCAAAAAAATTAAAATTAAGTGAATTTGAGAAAACTTGAGAATATTTATCTACTTCCTTGATCAAGAAGTGGATTGGGCACTAGTGACTCCCAATTTTTTTTTGGTTGTCTCAATACCTAATGAGTGTCTAGTTTCAGAAGCTCTTTTAATGGAAATTGGATTAAATTCCATTCAAATGTATTCATTCCTATGTTTTTTTTCAAATTCAAATCTTCAAAATTAAAAATTCAAACTTCAAATGTTTATCATTTGCATTGACTACTTGTATCAAGTGGAACTTATTTCAGGAACATAAAAAAGTTATGTGAATGAAATCTTAACTTGAGTAGACATAAAAAAACCTGCACTCTTCCATAGATAAGTGAAGGTACAAATTTAAATTATTTGCATTTATATTTTGAGTTACACATGAATTCACTCACACTTACATACCCATGTTAAAGTAGGGGCATTATTTTTACTCCTAATTTTAGTACAAGACCGTTTCCTCTTGTGCCTTATCCTTAATTTATCATAAATTTACATACTTGTGTATATTTATATATTTATATGACTTCTCCAACTCCACATTGGTCTCCATTTATCTTTTGAGCCTTAAAATAAAATGCAACACTTATCATAATTTATTAGTCAACATATTTGGAATAAGTATCCTTTCTATACTTGGTATCCATGTTTATTGACTAATATGTCCCTAGTATTTAATTAATTATAATTTTCATCAAAATTTTTTGGTGATCTTAATTCCTTTCTACCATGAAGTTTAATGTTTCTTCCTCTTACACCTTTTAATATTTTTTTGTATCTATATCAACTATGATTTGTTTAGGGCTTCTTTATATTCTTTCATTTGTTATGATGTATTCTTGTTTTATTCTTAGGTTGTGATTTTTTAAGTATACTTGTTTTTTGGTATTAGAAAAATGGATTCATAAAATTTAAATGATATATTTTTATAGAAATAAAATGTGTTCACTTTATATAATTTTTATGTTGATTTTAAATTATATGAAAACAATAATGATAAAATGATTTTTTTAAAGAATTATGTTATAGAAAATTTGTATTATTTCGCTTAACTTTAAATGGAAATGATGAAAGAAATAGGTAGTGTAAATCATGTTTGTGTTTTAGGTGATGCTCATATTATTTATATTTATTTTTAACTTCCCCTTCTCAATCTATGCCTCCTTTTACCCATATGTTTCTAAGCAATTAGAAAACTAGGCTATTTAACTACGACATTCATGGTTTAGTTATGCCAACCTAAGAGATAGTCACTATGATGCATGTGATAGATGAATTATGTGTTGTAAATATTGTCATTGATGTCAAAGGCCTAACATTATTGGTGACAAATATCCCATAGCATTTATTGTCTAAAGGTGTTTTTTTAATGATCATATTTTGGCTAAAGTATGTTGATATTCATTAAATAATAGCAAATATATTTTTGGTTGCATATAGTCAAAAGAGGGCCCATTGAAAAATCAAAGAGTCATGAGATAAAGAAAAAATATGGAAAGGACACATTTTCACATGAAGGGTCACCTTGAGGAATTTAAAGAGACACCAAGTAAAGACAAAAGGGGAAAGGATGCATTTGCTCATGAAGGGTCACCTTGTGACTTTTCAAATGAAAGGATTCAAAGGGTCATGAAATTTTGGTGCCATTTTTCATGTGGATTGAAGATTCATAAAGGGTGAATTCCAAAGGTCATTTTGAAAGCTATAAAATGAGGCTTGGGAAGCCATTTTAAATATGCAAGAGAGTGCGTAGTTTGTAATTGTTTTAAATAAGAAAAGAGGAGAAAAGAGAAAGAGATATAGTAGAGTTATATCATTTGTTGAGAAAACAAAATTAAAAGATAGTTGTGTTTTACATAAGAGGGTTTGGTACTCCTATGGGTTGGTACCCCTCCCCCCTCTCAATATATTCCATGTTTAACAATTGGTATCAGAGCAGGTTCTTTTAGAAAGAGTTTAACATCTTGAAGGTAGATCGGGGAAAACATGATGGCTAGATCACATCAAAGTTTTTATAAAAATAAGGCACCTTTGTTTGATGGGACAAGTTATGAATTTTGGATCATAAAGATGAGAACTTACTTGATGGCCCTTGGATTCAACATTTGGCAAGTAGTGATGGAGGAATACGTGGAGCCACAAACACTTGTAACTACTCTTATGAAAAATAAGGTAAGTAAAACTAATGTTAAAGCTTTAAATGCTATTTTATGTGGTTTATGTGAATTAGAATTTGTTAAAGTTATGCAATGTAAATCTGCTCATGAGACTTGGGTAAAGCTTGAGAATATTTATAAAGGTGATAGAAAGGTTCAGCAAGCTAAGATCCACAATTTTAGAAGATAGTTTGAAAGTTTGAAGATGAAAGAGGAAGAAAATATAACAAGTTATATTTTATTGGTTTATCAAATAGTTAATCAAATTAAAGGTCTTGGAGAAAATTTAGAAGAATCAGTGGTGGTATAAAAGGTTTTGAGATCTCTACCATTGAGATATGATGCAAAGGTTTCTGCAATTGAGGAGATGAAGGATCTAGCCAAGCTAAATATGGATGAACTACATGGTATTCTTACATGATATGAGATATGGATTGAACAAGAGAAACCCTCAAAGAGAGAAGTTGCTTTCAAGACATCGAAGAAAGACAAGGCTAACATTTCAGAATCAAGTGATAACTCTAATGATGAGGAAGATGACAATGGAGCTCTATTCATATTCAATCCTAAAAAGGGCATAGGTAAATATCAAAGAAAGTTACCATTTAAATGTTTTAAATGTGGTAAGATTGGACATTTTATAGCTAAGTTCTTAGATAAGAATAATGGTGACACTGAAGAAGGAAAGCCTACATACAAAAAAAACTTCAAAGAAAAATTCAATAAGGGATTCAAGAAGAAGAGTTTATATTTTAAAGATCCTAGCTCAAACAAAGATAGTGGAGTCAGTGACTTAGATGAAGAAGAGATTATATTCATGACCATACATAAAGATGCCTTTGCAAGTAAAAGTAAAGATGATCAAGAAGAAGAACATGATGAAGCTGAGGTGAATCTAGAAGGATAACTCATTTTTGCCTTAGAATAATTAAAAGCTCTTGAGAATAAGATTCAAAGATTGAAGCTCCAAATCGAGAAAAATTAAAAGGAGTCAAAGGAAATAACTGAAGATCTATAAGCACTGATTAAAGAAGCCAAAAATATTGAAGAAGATCTAACAACTCAATTATAAAAAATAAGTGAAAAATGTTAAAAGTATGTTGTTTACATTTCCTCTTTAAAAGAAGATATCAAGAAAACAAATAAAGTAGTCAATGATAAAGTTGTCATTGATTCAAAATTTGAGAATAGTACTAACATGTTGATTAAGATATTAGAAAGTCAAAAATCAATATAAGATAAGATAGGTATCATATTTGAAAAGAAAAAAAGCTATGCTGAAGCCCTTACAAAAAAAGAAATAAAAAGGGAAGAAGTGAAGAATGCACATGATAGCTCAAACATAACTGGAAGGAACAGAGCTACAAAAGATAACCAAGTCAAAGATACAAAAATCAAAACAAGTTATATTTTCATGGTTATTATTTTTATTTTATTGGTTATGATCATAAGAAAATAGACTGTTGGAAAATAACTAACAATTTTAGAAACAATGAGAAGGAAAATTCATGTAGATTCAAGCAGAAGCCACAACTCTTTTACTCCTCTATCATGCTTTGATGAAGAGACCATAGTATGTTATAAGTGCACTAATTTTTGACATATAGCTCAAGATTGAATAAGTGTGTATGATTTAGTTAAGAAGGACCAAAGTTTCAAAGTTCCATTCATCAAGAAGAATGCTTAGATAGGTTCATGGCAGAAGAAACAACCTGAAAAGTCTATGTTAGTCCAGATAGCTTTGCATGCAAGAACTGAAGAAAAACCATGGTTCATTGACAACAGATGTTTGAGGCACATGACAGGAGACAAGAGCAAGTTCATAACTCTAAAGAAGATCAATGGTGGCATAATGAAATTTGGAGACAATACCATTGCCAAAATAGCTAAAAAAAGGTACATTAAGTTTGGATAATGGTAAAACTAAGACTGAAAATGCTCTCTATATAGAAGTTCTTAAGCATAATATATTGAGTGTAAGTTAAATGTATGATCATGGACACACATTGAAGTTTTATGAAAAAAGTTGTGAAATTAGGAGAAAAGATTCAGATGTGTTGATTACAGATGCTCAGAGGATAGGAAATAATTTATATATGTTATCAAATATCAAAGGTCAAAGATATTGTTTGAGTCAAGTTGAGGAAAGTTAGTTGTGGCATAGGATAATGGGGCACACAAATTTTGACAATCTTGTCAACATCAACAAGAAGCAAGCAATTAGATATCTTCTAAAGATTACAAAATCCTCCAACATGCTTTGTGAACCATGTCAACATGGGAAGCAAGTCAGAAGATGGTTCAAGACAAAAGAATACTTGACCACTCAGATGTTAGAGCTTGTTCGCACTAATCTGTGTGGACCTACTAGAACTCAAAATACTCAAGGTGAGAAATACTTCATGTTACTTGTTAATGATTTTACACATATGAATTGGTTGATGTTTTTGAAGAAAAAATTAGAAGCTTTTAGCCACTTTAAAGCATTCAAAGATTTAGTTGAGAATGAAACTAGTTTAAAGATTAAGTGCTTGAGATCAGATCAAGGAGGAGAATTCATGTCAAATTAGTTTATTGAGTATTGTGAAGACCATGGGATAAAGAGACATTATTCAAAAACTATAACTCCACAACAAAATGGATTAGTTGAGTAGAAAAATAGAACACTTTAGGAGATGATGAGGACAATGCTAAATGAATCCAAAATACTAGATAAATATTGGAGAGAGGTAGAGGTATAGTAGTACATGTCCAGAACAAAGCATTGTTGAGAGTCAATAGTGGCAAGACTTCCTATGAGATATGGAAAGACAAACCAAATACAATTTATTATGTCAATTTTTTTGGTAGTAGATGTTTCATAAAGAGAATTAATGAAAAACTAGGTAAGTTTGAATCTAGAATAGATGAAGGTATATTTCTTGGATATTCTTGCAAACGTAAAGCTTATAAATGTTATAACAAAAGAACCAAGAAAATATCTAAAAGTGCAAGTGTCAGGATAGATGAAGATGTAGCACAAATATCCAGTGATCCTTGATTTAGGGAATGTTTCTTAAGTTGGATAGGACAAAATCTTATGATCTGGTCTCTTAGCGCTTCCTCATGAAAATTCTAAAGAAACTAGGATTTAATCAAGACATCAGGAAGATCATCTGGAATTGCATATCTAATCCTAAATTTTTTGTTATCATAAATAGAATTCTAAAAATATTATACCCTGATTCTAGAGGACTAAGGAAATGTGACCCCCTCTCTCCTTACCTCTTCATCATTTTAACAAAAATGCTGGGTAGGAGTCTGCTCAAAGCCCATAGTCATGGACTGATAAAAGGAATTCTAGTGGCACTAAATACAGAGCCTATCATGCATGAATAACTTGTTGATGATACCATTATCCTAGGGAAAGCCTCTATGGAGGAAGCCAAACACCTAAAATTTATCCTAAAAAATTAAGAGGATATTTTGAATCAGTGCTTTAATTTTCAAAATAACTCTCCATTTTTTATTAACACTCTTCTCTTTTAGTAGGAAAGAATTGTGAAAAATTTAGAATGCTAGGCGGGAAATTTTTTGGCATGTCATTTGGGCATTCCTATTTTTTAAGTAAAAATAGATTCTACGCTTTGGAACCCTCTCATTGATTGAATACCAAAAAAATCTTGTAGGGTGGAATGGTCACCTTTTGACATAATCAAGGAAGTACCAACTGCTCAAAGTTTTGATCTAGAGCATTCCTATTTACCAAATGTCTATTTTTAGAAAAAATTCCAATGTGGCTATTAAAATTGAAAAAATACAAAAAAAATTCTTATGGAGGGGCACTAAAGATAGATTTAGGTACAACATCATCTCATGGGGAAAACCCTATCTTCCTAAAGAAAACAAAGGCCTTGGCCTTAGAAGCATAAAAATCTATGAACAAGGCCTTGCTGGTGAAAATCGATTAGAGAGTCATTAAGGAAGGAAACAAATGGGCAATAAAACTTAAATCCAAATACCTAAAAGGCATGAAATTAGATGAGTTCCTATGGGAATAATGTCCTAAGGATGGATCCACTTTCTAGAAGACCATCACCGACTACAAGGACCTTTTAATGAAATACATCAAATGGAAAATTGGTAATGGAGAGAAATTGATTTTTAGTAAGATTTCTAATTGTCCTCTACCCCCTATCCTCATAATAGACTTGGGTTAACCACTATAGGGACCTCAAGCAAATATGGGGCTCAAAATTCAAAGATTATTGGGTGGTGAATGAAGGTTCAAAAAGCTAGAAAATACTCCCCATTGAAAGGCACTCTGCTGAAGAGGTTTAAGCAATATAGACTCTTAATTTATCTATTAGTTAGATCTAAATTCCTACATTCTTGAAGGAAGACTTATTTATATGGGATGAAAAAGATAGTGGCTCGTACTCAGTGGCCTCAAGACACACCAAAAATCTTAACCTAAAAAGTGAATGGAATTTCTAGAAATACCTTTGGGTTAAGCTTCTGACTCCCAAAGTCAACTTGTTCTTTTAGCTAGCAACACAAGATAAAATATTGATAGTAGATAACCTAGCTAAAAGAGGATTGATTGTCCCTAATAGATTCCCATTATGTATAAATGTAAAGGACTTGATCTATCACCTATTTCTAAATTATCCCTTTAGTTTGACATTATTTAATTAGTTGTTAAACAATGTCAACCTAGTTTGGGTAAAACCAAATAACGTGTTTGATATCATAAAGTAATTAAAACCACCCTAGAATCTCCCATCCCTAGAGTTTTTATGGTACTTAGCTCTTCCACATTGGTTTTGGTGTGTGTAGAAATCCTGCAATGATAGCCTCTTTTCAAATAAAATGCATCAGCCTAAAGGAGACTTCCTCTGAATCTACTAGGCCATCACTAAAAATTGGAAATCTTTTCCTCTCATGGACAAAAACCTTGGACCTACTTTAGCACAAAAAATCTTCAACAACTAAGATGTAGTTCAGTAACTAAGTTTCCCCTCAAAAGTGCTCATCTGTAAACATATAAAATGGAAGGCTCCATCGAAAGGATAGGCTAAATTGAACTTTGATGTTGCTTCTTAAGGTAACTCGAGATTTGCAGTTAGGGGAGGAGTTATAAGAAACTTAAAAGGGGAGTTGATTGCTACTTATGTAGGACTATTGGGAACTCAAAAAAACCACCTTGCTAAAGCCAAGGTCTATTTTTGGGGTATCCAATTGACCTCCAGACTCAAATTAGAAAGAATTATCATGGAAGGTTATTATTTAAACATTATAAATGCCCTAAGTGAAAAAATATTTCCATCTCACATTATATAAGACATCATGGATGATGTTAAGCTACATGTGAGGGGCATGCCATAAGTCAAAATTGTACACACATATCATGAAGGTAATGAGGTGGTGGATCTGCTTGCCAATACAGAAGTATAACTTCACATTTTAATCAATTTTCATCAAGGAGGCCATGTCCCCAATAATGTCCAATTGGCTATACGAAATAAAAGTACATTAGACTAGTTGGGCTTTCATACCAACACACACGCAAAATCTTCCTATCAAGAGATGGATTTTAAAAATTATGAATCCTCATTATGAAAGAATAAGGTGGATTAATTATCGAAGGATGATGATAACATGTATCTCAAGCCTATTTCATATAATTCAAACCAATATATTCTATAATTGTATATCTATTTGTCTTGATTCTACTGTCACTATGTTAATGGGGAGAGACAAAGAGTGATTAGAGCCTACCTTATGTTTTGAGGTGCATGGCTAGAAGAAGGTCTATAAAAATTTAAGATGGGGGGTCTCATAGAGATAATATTATAGATTATAGAGAATGATGCCAATTTTGGTATGGAACTCATCATTGGATGGAATAAGCATATGGTGGTGATGTGAGGTATTAAGATTACTATCATAGAATAATTCATAGGTGAGGCCATAAGCATGACATGTGAAGGGGTAAAGACTTACAAAGATTAGACCAAAAATTAGGAACTCTTCTAATGCCTCTTTTGTACAAATGAGTTCATGAAAATAAATAAGAAGGTTTTCCCTAGGTGGATCTCCCATGAAAATGGCCAGAAGTATGCCTCCAGGTGATGAGATACATGACTCTAGAGGGTAAGTATACCACAATGTTATCTCATCATTTTCTATTATTAAACCACTTCCAAAGTTATAAGATCAGACTACCATTTTACCTAATAAAGTCACTAGAATGCACAACCTTTGCCCACCAAGGAAATGAGTCTAACCCCAGTCTACATCAAGGGATTATATTGTTGTTAGTTAAGTATGGTCAAAATTTGTAATGGAGGGAGGTCCCCTTGGGGGTTCCTCTATTGAGAAGAACCCCACCTCAAGGTCCTATTGTCCATCTATCAATACTCCCCAAGAAATCTTGTCTAAAACCTCCACTGAAGACCTTTCACTAAAGCTATTTGTTCCCAAGCCTAAGCTGGTCTTTCTAGATGAGGGCACCTCCATTAAGGTCATTAGGAAGGAAAAATTCCTTCTATCCAATGATTTGAAAAATAATGAGTACCTCGATAATTTCAACAATAGGGTGTAGGAAGCTATATTGACCCTAGCTAACCTTATCCAAGAATGAAATGCCTTGCACAGGAAAGTGAACTTGACTATTCAATGTTTTGTCCATTCCATCAAGCTAAACCAAACCCATATTAAGAAACCATTGAAGTTAAAGGAGACCCCTCCACCTAACATACCCAATTTGACCCCTATCAAGAAAACCCCTCGATAGGTATAAGGCTAAAAAAGGTCATGCATGATCCTCCCAGGTGATGGTGCTAAAGGACCTAGCAATAAGATGACGGCCAAAGTATCCAAGATCAAGTGGGGAGTACCAAAGAAGATATTTGAGGAGGAAAAGGAAACACCAGAGGCCCCCCCCTCTTGATCTAATTTTATACTATTTTTCCATTACTTACATGACTGTATAGCTAGTTATTTGTTGTTCAGCTTTGATGACCTGTTACTTTTTTGCATATTACTTTTATGGTTCTTGGATCCTTATAAAACCAAATTGTTTACCCGATCAAATAAAAAAAAAAAAATTATTATATGTTATACACTACCTTGAATGATAATGAATAATAAAATATGATTCACTTGATTCAAGGTGATTTGATAATCCCTTCTCCAATTTTTTGTAGAATAAATAAAATAAGGAAAATATGAAATCTAAAAAAAATCAATATTTTTATTCAACAAAGAGATAATTCATATAATCTCCATCCGGTGTATAAACACATATTGAGTAGTGGAAAAAGGCTTACTACAAAATTAAATGTAATTTTTTTGGTCTATAGACATATAGATGGTAGTAAATAAATACCCAACCTTTCCATATAAAATATTAGTAAAAAAAGAATCATTCATTAGAAAATCTTGGTTCAATGATTTATATTTTTCATAAGAAAAATTATGAAGGTAAGATAAATCAAATCAAAATGCATACAATATTGACTCCAAATTATAGTAAGCTCAATTTATCATCATAAATATATGTTTAATTATTTATTAAAAACATAAATCTTTCTCAAGTATTTTTTTGGTTTTTGATTATTTGATAAAACCAAAAATATTAAATTTTAAATATTTCAAAATATTTTCTTTATAAAATCATTATTTTTTTAAACAACAAACCCTTATTCTCCACATGGTTCCCTTCCATTCGATTGAAATATTATTTCAAAATCTTATCTTATTTCATTTTATCAAAACTTTTTAAGGCCTTGATTACTAAAAGGACATGAAATATGAAAGCTAGTTTTATCAGATTCTTCACGGTATGCTAAAACTTAGTTTAAATCATAACAAAGGTTATTTTATTTTTATCAAGTAGGTCTATTAAATTATTCATGTATAGATCCAGATGTAAAATAGGAGGAAAACTAATGGTAGAAAAACTAGATGTCAGAACTTTTCACAAGTCAGACTTGGTAGAACAAAGATAGACCCAATGATGCAAATGTCCAATGTGAATCTTCCCAAGTCAAAATTTCATAGAGTGTGACTCTATCCAAGTGGATTTATGGGTCAAATCAAAGTTCATAATAATGTATATTCAGCTTGTGTAGTGATATTCAAGATGGATACATTTAGATTTTAGTTACAACAAAAAGGTGTGATCACTTATAATTTTGTACTTACTTTGCATAGCCTAATTTTTTTTAATCACTTTTATCATATTATTGTTGCTATAAAATTATATATATATATATATATATATATATATATATATATATATAAAATGTATTTTCATAGCTATATTATTAGATCTATTCATTGCAATAGTTTATTATTTATTTTGTATAAATCCATAATTAGGATAAACAAAAATAAAAACCCATTTTTATGTCTTTGCTATGTATTCTTAGCATGTAGTAGGGTTTGATAAAAATATAATACATATATAGCATCTTTCACATCAATTCATAAATCTAGAAGATTTTTTGAGGGGTAGATGTTGACAAAGAGGTTTGGACCATACAAATATACACAACCATTATCAAAGCAAATCTACCACATTTATGATAATTATCAAGACAATCTAATGTTAATATGTTATTACTAAAGGATTGCAATACTAGTCACATCAACACATCTCTATCATCTTTCTTGATATTCTTATAAACTATATATGGTTTTATTCCTAATCATTTATAATGAATGTCAATATATAGGTGAGTCTAAAAACCTTTTCACCTCTTATCAGTCATCAATAATTATTAATACTTTATTTCTACCTCCTTTTTAGGCATAAATTAAGTATTTATTTACTTGATTTAATATAACTATAAGAAATATAATTTATTCTCCCTTTTTTATGATTAATTTAGTATTCTTTAAATAATTATAATTTTAATCAAAACATTTTGGTGATCTTAATTCCTTTCTAACATGAAGTTTTAAGGTTTCTTCCCCTTACACATTATAAGATTTGTTTGTATCTATATCAACTATGATGTTTTTAGGGATTCTTTATATTCTTTCCTTTGTTATGATGTATTATTGTTTTATTCATAGGTTGTGATTTTTTAAGTATACTTGTTTTTTGGTATTAGCAAAATGGATTCATAAAATTTAAATGATATATCTTTATTGAAATAAAATGTGTTCACTTTATATAATTTTTATGTTGAATTTAAATTATATGAAAACAATAATGATGAAATGATTTTTTTTAAGAACTATGAAAATTTGTATTATTTTGCTTAACTTTAAATGGAAATGATGAAAGAAATAGGTAGTGTAAATCATGCTTGTGTTTTAGGTGATGCTCATATTATTTATATTGATTGTTATTTTCCCCTTCTCAATCTATGCCTCCTTGTACCCATATGTTTGTAAGCAATTAGAAAACTAGGCTAATTAATTATCACATTCATGGTTTAGTTATGCCAACCTAAGAGATAGTCATTATGATGCATGTGATAGATGAATTATGTGTTGTAAATATTTTCATTGATGTCAAAGGTCTAACATTATTGGTGACAAAGACCCCATAGCATTTATTGTCTAAAGGTGTTTTTTTAATGTTCATATTTTGGATAAAGTATGTTGATATTAATTAAATATTAATGAATATATTTTTGGTTGCATATAGTCAAGAGAGGGCCCATGAAGAATTCAATGAGTCACGAGATAAAAATAAAAGAGGGAAAGGATGAATTTTTCCATGAAGGGTCACCTTGAGGAATTCAAAGAGTCACCAAGTAAAGACAAAATGGGAAAGGATGCATTTTCTCATGAAGGGTCACCTTGTGACTTTTCAAATGAAAGGATTCTAAGGGTCATGAAAGGTTGGCACCATTTTCCATGTGGATTGAAGAGTCATAAAAGGTGAATGCCAAAGGTCATTTGGAAAGCTATAAAAGGAGTCTTGGGAAGCCATTTTAAATATTTAAGAGAGTGCATGGTTTTTAACTATTTTATATAAGAAAAGAGGAGAGAAAAAAAAAGATATAATAGAGTTTTATAATTTGTTGAGAAAGCAACATTGAGAGATAGTTGTGTTTTACAGAAGAGGGGTTGGTGCTCACAAATAGTTGTTGTGTTGGTGCTCGGAAAAGGGGTTGTTATTCCTATAAGTTAGTGATTTAAAACTTTTTAATTTGATTTGGTTCTCATTCATATACTTGAGAGTGTTCTCTGTGGGTTTTCCCACATTGGGTTTACACGTAAAAATTTGATTCCTCTCTCTCTCTCTCTCTCTTGTGTGGTGCATGCTATTATTTTAGTTTTATTTCATATCTTGAATGTATTATTAAGTGGTTAAAGAAAAAAATCATAGTAAGTAAAAAAGTTAAAATATATATGATATAATGATTCACCCCTCTCCCCTCTCAATATTTCCCATGCTTAACAATTGGTATCAGAGTAGGTTCTTTTGGAAAGAGTTTAATAGATTGAAGGTAGATAAGGTAAAACATGATGGTTGGATAACATGAAGGTTTTTATATAAATAAGGCACCTTTGTTTGATAGGACAAATTATGCCTTTTCAAGCATAAGGATGAGGACTTACTTGATGGCCCTTGGATTTGACATTTGGCAAGCAGTGATGGAGGAATACGAAGAGCCATAGACACTTGCAACTACTCCTATGAAAACAAAGGAAAGTGAAAATAATGATAAATATTTAAATGCTATTTTATGTGATTTATGAGAATTAGAATTTTTTAAAGTTATGCAATGTAAATTTGCTCATGAGACTTGGGTAAAGCTTGAGAATATTTATAAAGGTGATGGAAAGGTGCATCAAGATAAGCTCCAAAATTTTAGAAGATAGTTTAAAAGTTTGAAGATGAAAGAGGAAAAAAATATAGCAAGTTATTTTTTATGGGTCGATCAAATAGTTAATCAAATTAAAGGTCTTGGAGAAAAGTTACAAGAATCAGCAGTGGTACAAAAGGTTTTGAGATCTCTACCATTGAGATATGATGCAAAAGTTTCTAAAATTGAGGAGATGAAGGATCTATCAAAGATAAAGATGGATGAACTACATGGTATTCTTACATCATATGAGATGCAAACTAAACAAGAGAAAACCTCAAAGAGGGAAGCTACTTTCAAGACATCGAAGAAAGACAAGGCTAAGATTCAACAATCAAGTGATAGCTCTAGCAATGAGGAAGATGACAACAAAGTTCTATTCATCTGCAAGACTAAAAATGGCATAGGTAAATATCAAGGAAAATTACCATTTAAATGTTTTAAATGTGGTAAGATTGGATATTTTATAACTAAGTGCCTAGATAAGAATAATGGTGAAAATGAAGAAGGAAAGCCTACATACAAGAAAAACTTTAAATACAAATTAAAAAGGGGATTCAAGAAGAAGTGTTTATATTCTAAAGATCCTAGATTAGCTGAAGATAGTGGAGTCAGTGACTCAAATGAAGAAGAGATTCTATTCATGACCATACATGAAGATGCCTTCATAAGTAAAAGTATATATGATCAAGAAGAAAAACATGATGATGTTGAGGTGAATATGAAAGGAGAACTCATTTGTGCCTTATAATAAATAAAATATCTTGAGAAGAAGAATCGAAGATTGAAGCTCTAGATCAAGCAAAATGAAAAAGAGTCAAGGGAAATAATTAAAGAGCTACAAGCACACATTGAAGAAGCTAAAAAGATTAAAGAAGATCTAACATCTCAATTATAAAAAGTAAGTAAAGAATGTGAAAATTATGCTGTTTAAATTGTCTCTTTAAAATAAGATATGGAGAAAATAAATAAAGTATTCAATGATAAAGTTGTCATTGATTCAAAATTTGAGAATAGTACTAACATGTCGATTAAGATATTAGAAAGTTAAAAATCAATATTAGATAAGACAGGTATCAAATTTGAAAAGAAAAAAAGCTATGTTGAAACCCTTACAAAAGAGGAAATAAAAAGAGAAGAAATTAAGAATGTAGAGGATAGCTTAAACAAAGAAGGCTTGAAGGAACAGAGCTACAAAAGACAACTAAGTCAAGGATACACAAATCAAAATAGGTTCTATTTTCATGGTTATTATTCTTATTGTAATGGTTATGGTCATAATAAAATAGACAATTGGAAAAGAACTAACAATTTTATAAACAAGAAAGAAAATTCATGCAGAGTCAAGCAGAAGCCACAACTCTTTGCTCCTCTATCAGGCTTTGATGAAGAGGCCATAGTATGTTACAAGTGTAATAATTTTGGACATATAGCTTGACATTATAGAAGCGTATTCAAGTCAGTTAAAAAGGACCAAAGTTTTAAATCTCCATTCATCAAGAATAAAGTTTAGATAGGTTCATGGTAGAAGAAACAACCTGAAAAGTCTATGTTAGTCCAGACAACTTTGCATGCAAGAAATGAAGAAACGCCATGGTTCATTGATAGTGGATGTTTGAGGCACATGATAGGAGACAAGAGAAATTTCATAACTCTAAAGAAGATCAATGTTGTCACAATGAAATGTGGATACAATAGCACTACCGAAATAGCCAAAAAGGTATATTAAGTTTGGATAATGGTAGAACTAACACTGAAAATGTTCTGTATGTAGAAGGTCTTAAGCATAATATATTGAGTGTAATTCAAATGTGCAATCAGGGACACACATTAAAATTTTATGCAAAAGGTTATGAAATTAGGAGAAAATATTCAGATGTGTTGATTGAAAATGTTTAGAGGATAGGCAATAATTTATATATGTTATCAGATATCAAAGGTTTAAAATGTTGTTTGAGTTAGGTTAAGGAAAGTCAGCTATGGTATAGGAGAATGGGACACATAAAATTTGACAATTTTATCAACATTGACAAAAAGCAAGCCAATAGAAATCTTACAAAGATTACAAAGCCCTCCAACATGCTTTGTGAACCATGTCAGTATGGAAAGCAGGTCAGAAGATGGTTTAAAATAAAAGAATATTAAACCACTTAGATGCTAGAGCTTGATCACACTGATTTATATGGACCTACCTAAACTCAAAGTAGTCAAGGTGAGAAATACTTCATGTTACTTATTGATGGTTTTAAATGTATGAATTGGGTGATGTTGTTGAAGATAAAATCAAAAGCTTTCAGCCACTTCAAAGCATTAGTTTAGAATGAAAATGGTTTAAATATTAAGTGCTTGAGATCAGATTGAGGAGGAGAATTTATGCCAAATTAGTTTATTAAGTATTGTGAAGACCATGAGATAAAGAGACATTATTCAGTAGCTAGAACTCCATAACAAAATGGAGTAGTTAAGTAGAAAAATAGAACACTTAAAGAGATGATGAGGAAAATGCTAAATGATTCAAAAATAATAGATAAATATTGGAGAGAGGTAGTAGGTACAATAGTACATATCCAAAATAGAGTGTTGTTGAGAGTCAATAGTGACAAGACTCCCTATGAGCTTTGGAAAGACAAACTAGCTATAGTTGATTATTTAATATTTTTTGGTAGCAGATGATTTATAAATAAAACTAATAAAAAAATGGATAAGTTTGAATCAAGAATAGGTGAAGGTATATTTCTTGGATATTCTTGCAAAAGTAAATCTTATAAATGTTATAACAAAAGAACCCAGAAGATAATTTAAAGTGCAAGTGTTAGGATAGATGAAGATGTAGCATAAAGAGCCAGTGATCCTTGATGTAGGGAATGTTTCTTAAGTTGGATATGAAAAAAGCCTATGATTTGGTCTCTTAGTGCTTCCTCATGAAAATTTTGAAGAGGCTGGTATTTAATCAAGACACCAAGAAGATCATTTGGAACTATATATCTAATCCTAAATTATTTTTATCATAAATATATTTCTAAAAGGATTCTACCTTGCTTCTAGAAGACTAAGGCAATGTGACCCCCTCTCTCCTTACCTCTTTACCATTTTAACAAAAATTTTGGGTATGATTCTGTTAAAAGCCCACACTCATAGACTGATAAAAGGAATTCCAGTGGCACTAAATATAGAGCCTATCACACATGAATAGTTTGTTGATGATACCATTATCTTAGGGGAAGCCTCTATGGATGAATCCAAACACCTAAAACTTATCCTAAAAAATTATGAGGATATTTTTAATCAGTGTTTTAATTTTCAAAATAACTCTCCATATTTAATTAACACTCCTCTCTTTTACTAGGAAATAATTGTCAAAATTTTAGAATGTCAGTTGGGCAAACTTTTGGCATGTCATTTGGGCAATACAATTTTTGAGGGAAAATAGATTATGATCTTTATAACCCTCTCATTGATTGAATATAAATAAATATTTTAGGGTGGAAGTATCACCTTCTAACATAGGAAATGAAGTACCAACTACTCAAAGCCTTGATCTAGAGCATTCCTATTTACCAAATGTCTATTTTTAGAATACCCTCCAATGTGGCCACTAAAATTAAACAAATATAAAAAAAATATTATGGAGGGGAAATGACAATAGATTTAGGTACGACCTCATCTCATGGGAAAAACTCTATCTTCCTAAAGCAAATGAAGTTTTGGGCCTTAGAAGCATAAAATCTATGAACAGGGCTTTGCTGGTGAAAATAAATTGGAGAGTCATGAAGGAAAGTAACAAATGGGCAAGAAAAATTAAATCCAAATACCTAAAAGGCATGGAAGTAGATGAATTCCTATGGGAAAAAGGTACTAAGAATGGATATACTTTCTAGAAAACCATCACCAACTACAAAGACCTTTTAATGAAATGCATCAAATGGAAAATTGGTAATGGAAAGACAATTGATTTTTAGGAAGATGTTTGGTTTTCCTCTACCCCCTATCCTCACAAAAAACTTGGGTTAACCACTATAGGGACCTCAATAAAATATGGGGCTCAAAATTCAAAGATTATTGGGTGGTGAACAAAGGTTTAAAAATATGGAAAATGCTTCCCATTGAAGGGCACTCTATTGAAGAGGTTCAAGAAATATAGGCTCTCAATTTATCTACTAGTTAGATCCACATTCCTGCATTCTTGAAGGAATACCTATTTATATGGGTTACAAAGGATAGTGGCTCGTACTTGGTGGCCTCAAGACACACCACAAATCTTAACCTAAAAAGTGAATGGAATTTATATAAAGACCTTTGGGTTAAGCCTCTAATTCCTAAAGTCAACTTCTTATTTTAGCTAGAGGCACAAGATAAAATATTGACAGTGGATAACTTAGCTAAAAGAGGATTGATTGTCCCTAATAGATTCCCATTATGTATAAATGTGAAGGACTTGATCTAATACCTATTTCTAGATTGTCCCTTCAGTTCAAACATTTAACTAGATGCTAAACAAATTCTACTTGGTTTGGGTAAAATCAAATAATGTGCTTGATATCATAAAGCAATGAAAACCACCCTGGAATCTCCCATCCTTGGAGTTCATATGGTAATTAGATCTTCCACATTGGTTTTGGTGTGTGCAAAAATCCCATAATGATAGCCTATTTTCAAATAAAATGCATTGGCCTAAAGGAGCCTTCTTTTGAATGTACTAGGCTATCACTAAAAATTGGAAAGCTTTTCCTCCCATAGACAAAAACCTTGGACCTGCTTCAGCACAACAGATCTTCAACAACTGAGATGTAGTTTAACAACTAAGCTCCCCCTCAAAAGGGCTCATCTATAAACATATAAAATGGAAGGCTCCACTGGAAGGATAGGCTAAATTAAACTTTGATGGTTATTTTAAAGGTAACCTGAGACCTATAGTTGGGGGAGGAGTTATAAGAAACTTAAAAGGGGATTTGATTGCTGCTTATGCAGGACCATTGGAAACTCAAAAAAACCACCTTGCCGAAGCCAAGGTGGATTTTTGGGGTATCCAACTGACCTCTAGACTCAAATTAGAAAGAATCATCATGGAAGGTTATTCTTTAAACATTGTAAATGTCTTGGATGAAAAAATATTTCCATCTCACACTATATAAGACATCATGGATGACGTCAAGCTAAATTTGAGGGGCATTCCATAAGTCAAAATTGTGCACACATATTTTGAAGGTAATGGGGTGGTGGATCTACTTGCCAACATAGGAGTATAACTTCACCTTTTAACCAACTATCATGAAGGAGACCATATCCCTAATAATGTCCAATTGGCTATATGGAATAAAAGTACATTAGACTAGTTGGGATTTTATATCAACACATATGTGAAATATTCCTATAAAGAGATGGATTTTAAAAATTATGAATCCCCATTATGAAAGAATGAGGTGGATTATTTATCTAAAGATGATGATAATGTGTATTTTAAGCATATTTGGTATGATTCAAACTAATCTATTCAAGAATAGTGTATCTATTTGTCTTGACTCTACTATCACTACGTTAATGGGGAGAGACAAGGAACAATTAGAGCCTACCTCATGTTTTGAGGTGCATGGATAGAAGAAGGTCTAGAAAATGCTATGGTGAGGGGTCTCACAGAGCTAATATTATAGATTACAGAGCATGATGCCAATGTTGCTATGGAATTCATTATTGTATGGATTAAGCGTATGGTGGTAATGCAAGGTATTAATATTATTATCATATATGAATTCATAGGTGAGGCCATGAGAATGACATGTGATAGGGAAAAGGCTTAAAAAGATCAGACCAAAAAGAAGGAACTCCTCCAATGCTTCTTCTATACAAATGAGTTCATGAAAATAAATAAGAAGGGTTTCCCCTAGGTGGATATCCCATGACAATGGCTGAAGTATGCCTCTAGGTGGTGAGATACATGACTCTAGAGGGTAAGTATACCTTAGTGTTCTCTCATCATTTTATATTACTAAACTAGTTCCAGAGTTATAAGATCAACCTACCATTTTACCTGCTAAAGTAATTGGAATGCACAATCCTTTCCCACCAAGTAAATGAGTCTAACCCCATTCTTCATAAAGGTCTTATACTATTTTTAGTTAAGTATGATCAATACTCCCCTAGCAAGCTTGTCTAAAACCTCCACTGAAGACCTTCCGTTAAAGCTATTTGTTCCCAATCCCAAACTAGTCTTTCTAGATGAGGGCACCTCTATATAGGTCATCAAGAAGGGAAAATTACTTCTATTTGATGATTTGAAAAATAATGAGTATCTTGATAATTTCAACAATAGAGTGTAAGAAGCCAGATTGACTGTAGCTAGCCTTATCCAAGAATGAAATGCCTTGCATAGGAAAGTGAATTTGACTATTCAGTGTTTTGTCCATTCCATAAAGATAAACCAAACCCCTATTAAGAAACCACTAAAGGTAATGGAGACCTCTCCACATGACATCCCCAACTTGACCCCTATCAAGAACACCTCTCTATAGGTATAAGGCCAAAAAAGGTCATGCATGATCCTCCTAGGTGATGGTGCTGAAGGACCTAGTAATAAGATGAGGGCCAAAGTCTCCAAGATCAAGTGGGGAGTATCAGATAAGATATCTATGGAGGAGAAGGAAAAACTAGAAGCCCCTCTTCCTGATGTAATTTTCTACTATTTTTTCATTGTTTACATGACTTTATAGCTATTTTTTTACTACTTTTTCTTATTCGGCCTTGATGACCTATTACATTTTTTACATAATACTTTTATGGTTCTTGGATCCTTATAAAACCAAATTTTTTACTTGATCACATAAAAAATAAATATTTTACTATATGTTGAACACTATGTTGAATGACAATGAATAGTAAAATATGAGTCACTTGATTTCAAGGTGATTTGATCATCCCTTCTCCAATTTTTTGTAGAAGAAATAAAATAAGGAAAATATGAAATCTAAAAAAAATCAATATTTTTATTCAACAAAGAGATAATTCATATAATCTCCATCTGATCTATAAGCACATATTTAGTAGTGGAAAAAGGCTTACTACAAAATTAAATGTAAATATTTTTGGGCTATAGACATATAGATGGTAGTAAATAAATACCCAACCTCTCCATATAAAATATTAGTAAAAAAATAATCATTCATTAGAAAATCTTGGTTCAATGATTTATATTTTTCATAATAAAAATTATGAAGGTAAGATAAATCAAATCAAAATTCATACAATCTTGACTCCAAAATATAGTAGGCTCAATTTATCATCGTAAAACTATGTTTAATTATTTAATAAAAACATAAATCTTTCTCAAGTATTTGTTTGGTTTTTGATTATTTGATGAAACCAAAAATATTGAATTTTAAATATTTCAAAATATTTTATTTATAAAATCATTATTTGTTTTAAACAACACACCCTTATTCTCCACACATTTCCCTTCCATTCGATTGACATATTATTTGAAAATCTTATCTTATTTCATTTTATCAAAACATTTTAAGGCCTTGATTACTAAAAGGACATGAAATATGAAAGCTAGTTTTATCAGATTGTTCATGGTATGTTTTGAGATGAAGAAACAAAAACCATGGGTACAAATTTAAATGGATAAATGTGGATAAAATAAGATAGTGTGAGGAAGCAAAACTTGTCTTCCCTACATGAAAATAGAGACATTAAAAATTTGTGTGATTGGGACATGCGACCTATCATCATTCATTGAAAGAAAGTATGAGTCATATTTTACATACTATCGCATAAATGTAAAAAAGGTCAAAAGGGAATCACTAAAATATTGTGACAACATGATAAAGGAAAATCATGACACATTGTCTATTGTGATCAGGTATTAAATATAGTTGGATGTTATGATATGGAACACTCCATTAAAACTTTAGCCACATTACAAAGTGTCACCCTTCATAAATTCACATCATGAAAGAGATCATGATGTGACATTTCAACATCTAAAATTATAATTTGAAACAAATCAACAATGGTTTTGGGTTCACATTCAATACAAAAGATTTACTACCTCATTTATTATTTAGGGTATTTTTTCCTTAAAATATGAGGCACTTAATATTATATTTTGAGATGAGTGATTATAATAGAGGTATTCACCTTATTTAAAAAAAGGGGATATAAATTAAGGTATATTTAAAAAAAATAAAAATTAAGTAAATTTGATAAAACTTGAGAATATGTATATGCTTCCTTGTTCTAGAAGTGGATTGATCGCTAGTGACTCCCATAAAAGTTTTGGTTATCTCAACACCTAATGAGTGTCTATTTTTAGAAGCACTTTTTGTGGAAATTGCATTAAATACCATCCAAATGTATTCATTCGTATGTTTTATTTTCAAATTTAAATCTTCAAAATTTAAAATTTAAACTTCAAATGTTTATCATGTGCATTCACTACTTTTATCAAATGGAACTTATTTCAGGTAGATAAATTTTTTATTTGAATGAAAGATTAACTTGAGTATACATAAAAAACCTCCACTCTTCCCTAGGTAAGTGAAGGTACACATTTAAATTATTTTCATTTATATTTTGAGGTACACATGAATTCACTCACACTGACACACCCCTATTAAATTAGGGGCATTATTTGTACTCCTAATTTTAGTACAAGACCCTTTCTTCTTGTTCCTTATCCCTAATTTATCATATTTTACATACTTGTGTATATTTATATGACTTCTCCAACCCCACATTGGTCTCCATTTATCTTTTGATCCTTAAAATAAAATGCAACACTTATCATAATTTATTAGTTGACATATTTGGAATAAGTATTGAGTTGTTATCACATTTTAATCAAAATTTTAGTCCCTATTTAATCCATGTTATACTTACATTGAATAATTTTGCTTTAGTTAGGATCATGCCTCATGTGAATCTATCCCTCTTGACTTTCTGGGATAGATTCACCTATTATCATTGATCTCATGCCTCTAACTTAGGTCTTTATCATTTATAAAATCAAATAGTGTTCTCATTTTTTTTGAAAGTTTCCTAGATTCAAGTTATCCTAAACCATGTAGGAGATAGAAGGGATCATTGAAAATATAAAATATCAAGGTTTAGACCTAGTGCAGAGCCAAGCATTGAGTTACCTTCTTCCTCATACTCCACATTGAGATTCATTGGGTCATATCTTACACACTTGTGACGTAGATGTCATCTTGAAATGTATTTATTTGCTTATACAAAATGAGGATTTTGTAATGTATGTAGTTGCATCATGATTTCTATGGAAGAGCAGGTTCAAAACTCTTTCTCTAGCTATTCCATTTACACTCACTCAAAACTTCATGGAGGTCTAATTCAAGTGAGTGGGATATGTAGTTTTTAATGCCCTTTCTATGGTTTCTTGAATCCATATCCCATTTTTTTGTTTTTAGTTCCATATTGAGTAAAAAATAAGGATTAAATAATTAAACACATTCTACCTATAAAAATAAGGAAGTGGAGGTAAAGGAAGATAAGAAAATAGGAGGAAAACTAGTTGTAGAAAAACTAGATGTCACAACTTTTCACAAGTCAGACTTGGTAGAACAAAGATAGACCCAATGATGTAAATTTCCAATGTGAATATTCCAAAGTCAAAATTTAATAGAGTGTGACTCTATCCAAGCGGATCTATGGGTCAAATCAAAGTTCATAACAATGTATATTTAACTTGTGTAGTGATATTCAAGATAGATACATTTAGATTTTAGTTACAACAAAAAGGTGTGATCACTCCTTATAATTTTGTACTTACTTTGCATAGCCTAATTTTTTTAATAAATTTTATCATATTATTGTTGTTATCAAATTAGGTATATATATATATTATGTATTCTCATAGATATATCATTATATCTCTTCATTAGAATAGTTTATTATTTATTTTATATAAAGCCATAATTAGGGTAAACAAAAACAACCCATTTTTATGTATTTGATATGTCTTCTTAGCATGGATTAGGGTTTGATAAAAATATAATACATCTATAAAGTCATTCACATCAATTCATAAATATAGAAGATTTTTTTTAGGGGTAGATGTTGACAAAGAGGTTTGGACCATACAAATATACACAACCATTATCAAAGCAAATATGCCACATTTAAGATAAGTATCAAGACAATCTAATGTTAATATGTTATTACTGAAGGATTTCAATACTAGTCACATCAAAAAATCTTTATCATCTTTCTTGATATTCTTATAAACTATATATGGTTTTATTCCTAATCATTTATAGTGAATGTCAATAAATAGGTGAGTCTAAAAACCTTCTCACCTCTTATCAGTTATCAATCATTATTGACACTTTATTTCTCCCTCCCTTTTAGGAATAAATTAAGTATTTATTTGCTTTATTTAAAAATAACTATAAGTAATATAATTTATTCTCCCATTTTTATGATTAATTTAGTATTCTTTCAATAATTATAATTTTCATCAAAACATTTTTTGATCTTAATTCCTTTATACCATGAAGTTTTAAGGTTTCTTCCCCTTACACCTTATGATATTTGTTTGTATCTATATCAACTATGAATTTTTAGGGTTTCTTTATATTATTCCCTTTGTTATGATGTATTCTTCTTTTATTCTTAGGTTGTGATTTTCTAAGTATACTTGTTTGTTGGTATTAGCAAAATGGATTAATAAAATTTAAATGATATATCTTTATTGAAATAAAATGTGTTCACTTTATATAATTTTTATGTTGATTTTAAATTATATGAAAACAATAATGATGAAATGATTATTTTTTAAGAACTATGCTATAGATTGTTTTTATTATTTCACTTAACTTTAAATGGAAATGATGAAAGAAGTAGGTAGTGTAAATCATGTTTGTGTTTTAGATGATGATCATATTATTTATATTGATTTTTATTTTCCCCTTCCTAATATATGCCTCCTTGTACCCATATGTTTGTAATCAATTATAAAACTAGGCTATTTAATTATCACATTCATGGTTTAGTTATGCCAACCTAAGAAATAGTCACTATGATGCATGTGATAGATGAATTATGAAGACAAGTTAATACTACATCTCTTAGGTTTATTGAATATAATATTATGATTGATTTAATGTTATCTTATAATATTCTAAACCTCATAAAGTTATTTAATCTCCTTTTTCATATTTTTTTTCCATTCCTAAAAATTATATATCAAATTGACATGGAGATCCTTATGTACACCCTAATAGATTATGTGCCTATCCTGATAAATTTTCTCATTACGATACATTATTTATGACCATATTTACTAAAATTTTATTTAATGTTGCCTTATATTGTTTTCATGTTTTATCTAGTGGATTTATACATTATTTATTTATGTTAAAATAAGTTCTCTTAACATGATTTATTACTAATAAGGGCCCATGTGCTATTATTTAAACATATCTCGTATCTCCCAAAAGGTCAACACGATAAAATTTATTATCATAATCTTATATTCAAGGGTAGTTTTCATTGGTTATTATATCACTCATCCAATCTAGAAAAAAATCTCTCATAAAAGTCTTTCTCCTCCTCTTAAAGAGAAGATATTTTTCAATGTGTATTCATCTTTTAATCATCCTTATTACAATGTCATCAGAATTAATAATTATATTTTACAATAATTTTTACCTACATATGAGACTCATGACTTACATTTTTCTACTATTTAAAATAATTCAAGTCTTGGCACTAGTCATGAGCCAATCAAGAAAAATCTTACATCATTGGTTATTGGTATAATGACACCTGGAAAAAAATAGATGCCATACTTTAAAAAATCTTAGAAATTTTGAAATCTATTTGACATTCAAAGTGAAACATTTGAAAATTTATTTGATAATAACATTATTATCATACCATATATTAGATGATGTGATATGATTTATTTACAATGAAAATATGATTCAAATACATTGGGTGATTATCATAGAATTAAAATTCATATATCAAATAGATTAATTTTCATAAATAATAATATCTAATATATTATTGATAGTGGTGATATTTAAATTGACATATGTATTAAAACACCACTAGTTGCAAGTCGAACTTCTAAAATATACTGACTTATACATCAATATGTTCCACCTATGGTCCTTAAGGAAACTACATTAGCACAATCATCTCATTTAGAACCATTGTATAGAATTAAAAAAAGACATAGGATCATGATATATAATAAATTTCAATTTATTATTTTCCCAATTAATTTATTTAAAATAATTGGACATAGTTTAGATGATCTAACTTGAGTATCAATAAATATCCATGAACATGTTGTAAATTTTTTTGTTTATATTACATTACCTAGTATAGTTGATCTTAAAAACATATATACATTATTATTATTTATTAATTCATGATGAAATATAATTATATTGATAATATTTTTAAATTTACACTTGATGGCACCCATATTTCAAACATAACATGGGATGCTCTATTAGTGTAGAACTAATCTTGAAAATCAGCCTCTAGAGATGGTTTTCTTTTCTAATCTAATGTTAATTTACCAACATAAAAATAAAATTATCAAGGGAAAAGGTGAAAGGATAACATAAAATCAAATGTGGTGATGCACTAAAATATAAAAAATGGAAAGATCTCATAACTATATGAATACTCTGTTACCAATATGTGAAAATGGAAATGAACACAACTTTAAAAAATGAATGAAAGGGAAAGAAGAAACAAAAAGTTACCATGAAAAAATAGAAACCATGGGTATAAAAAAATAGATTTTTTTTTCACTTTCATAAATTATACATAATCACATTATATTTCAAAATAAGGCTCACTGTTTTCTTATAAAATGGAGAAGCATGTGCTCAAATCTAAACTCTAAAATTTAGTAGGTATAGAATTAAAAATAAATCAAATATTAATAAAAATGAAAAATTTAAATATATGGGAGAATGAAATAGTTAAAATAGATGGATAAGCATTTAAAATTTTATTTCTCACTGTCAAAATTGAATTAAATTCTGTACTTCTTTCCTTGCTATAACTTCTTTAAGATTTGTAATTTCCGAATATTTTGTAGGTTTGATTATGTTTCCTATTCCTTATTATGTAATCACCTAATAATGTTTAGTTTTATATAATTTCATAAATTATTAAAATAATAAGATTATATTCACTTAAATTAATATTTAATGCTAAAACAATGCCCTTGTGATCACTCCTTATGCACACTTAACATATGGTCAATTCTAAAATTTTAAACACTATTCCTATACTTCTATATGAGTGACCACTTATAATTAGGTAAATATAATAATAAATATTCATATTACCTATTCTAAGCAACCTAGACTCACTATTAGACTCACTCACACTTCTAGTTTAGTTGTCTCTATTCCTCAGATAAAACCACTCCTTCAAGATAATCTCACTAATGAGTCAGGTTTGAATTTTCTATTTTTGTCATCCTAATAATTAAATACTAATTTACCAAATTATAATTCATCATAAGGGGTTATTACACATGATTTTCAATTTCTATTTAAGAAAATTCTAGAAATACCACTATATAAGCACACTTTTTATCCATTTGTTCATTTGATGGAAAGAGGATAACACTATTGTATATTTTAAAAATATCAAACTACACATTGAGAGTAAAACACCTATTCTTACAAATTCTAAGTCAATCCAACCCAGTTGGTCCTAAGCTAGGTTTCAATACAACAACAAGGTCGTAAGTCATTGTTCAAGCACTTAATCACACCAGGATTGCAAACATATATCATTTCACTGGTATTTCACACACACCACCTAGAATGGAGAACTACATGGATTTTTATCCCTTTTTAAGTGTTAGTATTTAGGTAATGCTTAGTGCATAGAGTGTTGAGGTAAAGCACAACCCAATCCTATTACCTTATTCCTAATTTTACTACCTTTTGTTCCTCTTTATCACTGAGCTAGGGTTTCAAGTGAAGAAGAAGGCACACAATGGATACTAAAATGAACCAAAATAATATGAATATAAACATGATTTACAAGTGAAGGCACATTTGATATAATTCACATAAAGGGTGAAAACCCTGAAAGACATTAACGCACCCTACAGACAATAACATAGGCTAACCTAGTCCAAATAGTATGACATTCTCCCAAAATAATTTGGAGAATTATTCCTAATAAAAAATCTCATCGCCAAGATCTACAATTATTTTTCATAGTAATATTATAGTCATCAAACCTGAGTTCCATCTAACTCATCCATTTCCTCGTACTTCCCCCTTTTAGCATACTTCTAAAAATAAGTTTTCAAATTAGTCATGTGTATTTAATGTACATATTTATGTATTATGATTTAATTAAAAATTTATATTAATTATAATAATACATTTTAATCTCCAAGTTTGATAAAACATATTGGTGAACCTATTTATTGTTGAATATTGAAAATCCTAATTTTTCCTAGGGTTCTCCTTCTATCCTCTTATCAAAATTTTTAGGGTTTTAGATTCATGATTCATGATTTTTGTTTAAAGAAATAAAAATCATGATCATAAGGACTAAATGTATCTATTATTTATTTTTTCAAAGTTTCTTAGTGTTATTTACATGTTTTTTTCCCTATAATATGTAAAATATTTCAAATGCATGTAAGTCTATGGATGCATAATTTAAAGGAAAATATAAAATCCAACATCAATTAGAAGCTTAATAATGAACAATTATAGGATGATTATTATTTCATGGATTAGTTTGAGTTTCCACCTATTACTACTAGACATCATAGGGATCATATGTATCCTTTTGTTACTCCTACCCATATAACTCTGAACTATCTTAGTTCATATTCCACCTATATTGTATGCCTTAGGATTATATCACATCCTATAGTTTGAGTTATTATCAAGTGAGGAAAGAGGAATTGACTCAAGAATCCCCTTATCATCATAAAATAAATACAATGGTAACATTTAATCAAATAATGGTTATGCTATTGTTGATCAGTTAATGAAGATGCTAGCTAAGATTTCTATGTTATAATTACTTTTAAAAGATACAATTTTCAAGGATATTTTATATCAAGCATTGAACCAGACACATATGCCTAGTGACACATAGCCTTTTTATTATGCATCTATTGTAAATACATTAAAATATGTTTAAGATGTTATATATTTTGGAAATGATCATTTTCTTACTTAATCTATTATTTATTAGAAACTTCCTTTGTTTATATAATTTCAAATCAAAATTTTTCCAGTCAAAATAGTTTTGATAAATAATGGTTCAAGTGTGAATATTTTAAACCTTAAATTATTATAGACAATGGTAATTAATAAATATTATCTTAAAAATATATATAAATCCATAGATTTGATAATGTACCTCATCAAGATTTGGGTCCTATCACTTTGGGTATCAAGTTATGGCCCAAAACATTATCTACATAGTTTCAAGTAATGCCCAATCATTTGCATTATAATTTACTTTTGGATAGGCCATGGATACATGCAATGGATGTTTTCCATTATAATTTACGTAGATGTGTTAAATTTTTACATGGAAGATATGTATATACATGCCTTATTTACAATTAACCATTTAGATATTGTAAAATTATAGAATTTACTACTAAGGATAAATCAAAGTCAAAAGCACCATAAATTACTATAATTCCATAACCATAGATCACACCTATATAAAAAATGCATACTTATGAAGTTGTTGAATCCATTAAAAATGAGCAAAATCAGCAATCAATAGATGTTTCAAAATAACAACATTAACCTAAAAAGGTAGAATAAGAAGAGGATGTAAATGAACTACCTTTATTCATAAATTATAAGGATCCATATTTTATATCCATACAAGATAACAATGATGATTATGATTCTAGTTTTAGCGAGGATACAAATGCATTAAAAATGAGCATGGATTATTATTTATGTGATTTTGATTTTACCCTAGTTGGCCCAAGTGAATATAGAGATGATTCAAAGACAATAATTTAAAAGAGCATAGATAAAGGGAAAATAATGATTTCATATACTAATAAAGGAATTAATACTTGTTGAAATATAAATAATACGTAGAATGATACTTTATAAAGTGTACCATGGACTAATATCTTTGTCAGAATTGTTAGGTTGTGGAGCTAAAAGCTTCACTGATGTAAACAGGGAAGGAGGTTGCTGAGTGTCATAGTCACCAGCGTCAGTTAGGCTGACCGACATCGGCCAGTGGTGGACAGGAATGCAACCGACGTCGGCAGGAGTCAGCCGATGTCGGTCACCTCTAGGTAGATAGGGACAGATGTCAGTCGCCTGTGCGGTTCTAGAACTATCAGTCGCATGAATAGTTTGTTAACGAACTGAGTGTTTGCATGTTAAGAGCTAATTTTAGTCTTGAGATGTAGATCTAATTATTGTAATTAGATGTCTAATTATTGTTTGCATGAGATCTATAAAATAGACTCATGGGCTGTATTGTAATTTGTGCTAGAGAGTAAGAGAGAAAATATTAGCTCCTTTTGTGTGTGAAGAGAGCATGGTGTGTTCCTCCTAGTACCACAGTACCAAGTGTGGGTGCTAGTTTGGAGAATCAAAAGGGTTCTTCATGTATGTATGAATGATCTTGGTTAGTAGGTGTGCATGGCTATGTTAGGAGATCTGCATGGTAAGTAAGATCATTGATCTGTAGGTGTATGTGTGTGCATGGTCTAGGTTTACAGGTGTGCAGAACTAGATTGATCTGCAGGTGGCAGTAGGATCAAAGTGACAGCAACACCACAGGGAGCAAGATCAGGCAGGATCTACTTGGAGTACAATGTGTACTCAGTTGGAGAGCAAAGAGAAGGCAAGGTATTTCCTTCCATAAGTAAGATCATTTGAGTTGCAGGTTGTTGCAAGTTTAGGGGAGATCTACTTGAAGTGCGTGGAGAACTTGTGGAGTGCGTGGAGCACTGGTATACTAGCAGTAGTGGATACTGACTGGTTGGAGGTGAACACTAACTCTGTGTTTGAGTTGTGTGTTGGGACCGTAAGAGAGAGAGCTTTGAGGAAAGAATTACTGTACACTTGGGGTGTGGGAAGCCTCTGAGAGGTGTGAAGAAGAAGTGGCATCTTCTTTATTGTATTCTTTTTTGGATGAGTATTAATACAAGTTGTGTATTGTCTCTCATATTCTGTGTTATTTTTGAATTCTAGTTACTTGTGATTCTAGTTTAATTCTGCATATTTAAGTTGCTTGTGCATGGTAATCAATTGTGCTTCCGTATTTCCCAACAAGTGGTATTAGAGCAAGGTTGTTGGCTCATAGCTTGATACCACTAACAAGTGGTATCAGAGCTAAGGTTGTAGGGAGCAGGTTTGTGTTTGATTACAGGTCACTCTTAGGGGTTTCTAATTGAGTGGGAGTATAGCAATGGCAGAAGAAAGTAAGCTAAGAATGGAGGAATTGAAAAGCACGAATGGGTAATTATGGTCCTATGGAAAGAAAGAGCAGGAAAAGAAAGATTGTTGGTTGGTAGCAGATCAGCATGAAGGAACTGAAGAAGCAGATGTTGTAGGGGTTGTTGCATAGGATGCTCTGGTATGTTTCTTGGATAAAGTAGAATCTTGGTTTATAGATTCCGTTGCCTCTTTCCATGCAGCCTCAAAGAGAGGTGCTGGTGAGCCTTGTCAAAGAATTGGCAAAGGGGAAGTGAAGCTGAAATCGCAAGCGGCCAACACATGGGTGTTGAAGGAGGTCATGCAGGTCCTGGTTCTGAAGATAAGGCTAATTACTTCAGGAAAGTTGGGTGATGAGAGATGCACAGAAACTCTCACAGTGGATGCACTTGAATTAGTGGGTGGTAAGAAAGTAGGTACTCTTTATCTACTTGCTTGTATTACTGATTATTCTTCTGTTGCAGAGATGTGGCTTTGTAGGCTTGGTCACGTGAGCAAGAAGGAAATGCATGTTCTTAATAGGAAGTCAGATGTCTTTGACAGATTTAAAAACTGGAAAGCCTTGGTGTTTATGGAGGAGATAGCAGACAGAGATTAGTGGAGAAGGTTGAGTAACTTTGATCAGAGTAGTTTGGATAGGGATTTGATTCAAAGAAAGCTCACGGGTAAAAATTCATCACTCATAGGCAAACATAGGTACTAGTGTTGGTCAGAAGGAATCGACGTTGAATAGACAGGTGCCGATGTCGGTCATGTGCAGATCAGAGCCAGTGGTGTCAGGCAGGGTAAGACCGACATCAGTCAGGAGGACCGATGTCAGTGATAGTAAGACCGATGTCAGTTAGGAGGACCAACATTGGCAGCATGTAGACACCGATGTCGGTGGGGTCAGTAGTCAGGACAGGTGCATGGAACTGACGTCGGTCGAATGCAAACTATGTGGTGATCGAGGTCGGTCACTGTAACAGATTTTACGTAGACAACAAGCTATCAGGGAGTCTCAAACGCCCATGGGGAGGACTAAAAGTGCAAGTAAGCCTCAAATTCATTATTCCTCTTCTTTATACTAGTTACTGATTGTAGAGTAGGAAGGATCCAGGAAACAGTGGGAGCATGGCATGAACAGTATGCAGGACCAAACGGGAGATTTGGTAGGGTTGCGAGCTGGTATGAAAGCACTGAGATGAATGGATACCTTGGTTAAAGAATAGAGAGAATGGAAACGTGAGATGGAAGGCCAGGTCATATGGTCTTGAGAAAGCTGCAAGACAGTGGTACAGGTTTTGATAGGTGGATGACAAAGCAGGGCTTTAGTCGATGTCAGTGTAACCATTGTGTTTGTCTTACCAGGTGGATGATGGTCGTAACATCATCTTATTACTGTATGTGGATGGTTTTCTATTAGGTTTGTACATATAGGTTTTTGATGAGCTAAGGGTAAGATTAGTTCAGTGGTTTGCCATGAAGGATTTGGAGCAGTGAAATTCTTTGACATGATTAATCCTCGAGACAGGGAGATGACATGTTGATGTTTTCATAGGATGATTGTATGAAGGTAGTGTAGGATGCAGAATAGGGCAACACACCTATGGATGGACAGTTCATAGAACAGGGTCCCCAATCACATGATGAGGTTAAGTACATGTTTACTCCCTGAGTTTACCCAAGCAGTGGGTGTTGTCAGAAAGTTTGGAGCCGATCCAGGAAAGAAGCACTGGAGGGCAGTTCAGTGGATTCTCAGGTATTTGAGAGGGACCAACAGTAGGTCAACATGTTATGCAGGGTCAAGTTATTTTTTACATGTGTTTATAGATGTGTATGCGGTGGGTTACTTAGATGACAGGAGGTTCATCACAGGGATTGTGGTGGTTGGTCTTCAAGGTTGAGCTTGAAGAGGGATACAAGCTAGGAAACAGATTAGACGGGGTACAAGTATAGGTATAGTGTAGCTATTTATCTCCAAGTGGGAGATTGTTAGGTTGTGGAGCTAAAAGCTTCATTGATGTAAACAGGGAAGGAGGTTACTGAGTGTCATAGTCACCAGCATCGGTTAGGCTGACCGACGTCGGCCAGTGGTGGACAGGAATGCAACTGACGTCGGTAGGAGTCGGTTGACGTCGATCACCTCTAGGTAGATAGGGACCGACGTCGGTTGCCTGTGCAGTTTTGGAACTATTGGTTGCATGAACAGTTTGTTAACGAACTGAGTGTTTGCATGTTAAGAGCTAATTTTAGTCTTGAGCTATAGATCTAATTATTGTAATTAGATGTCTAATTATTGTTTGCATGAGATCTATATAATAGACTCATGGGCTGTATTGTAATTTGTGCTAGAGAGTAAGAGAACAAATATTAGCTCCTTTTGTGTGTGAAGAGAGCATGGTGTGTTCCTCCTAGTACCACAGTACCAAGTGTGGGTGCTAGTTTGGAGAATCAAAAGGGTTCTTCATGTATGTATGATCTTGGTCAGCAGGTGTGCATGGCTATGTTAGGAGATCTGCATGGTAAGTAAGATCATTGATCTGTAGGTGTATGTGTGTGCATGGTCTAGGTTTATAGGTGTGCAGAACTAGATTGATTTGCAGGTGGCAGTAGGATCAAAGTGACAGCAACACAATAGGGAGCAAGATTAGGCAGGATCTACTTGGAGTATAGTGTGTACTCAGTTGGAGAGCAAAGAGAAGGCAAGGTATTTCCTTCCATAAGTAAGATCATTTGAGTTGCAGGTTGTTGCAAGTTTAGGGGAGATCTACTTGGAGTGTGTGGAGCACTTGTGCAGTGCGTGGAGCACTGGTATACTAGCAGTAGTGGATACTGACTGGTTGGAGGTGAACGCTAACTCTGTGTTTGAGTTGTGTTTTGGGACCGTAAGAGAGAGAGCTTTGAGGAAAGAATTACTGTACACTTGGGGTGTGGGAATCCTCTGAGAGGTGTGAAGAAGAAGTGGCATCTTCTTTATTGTATTCTTTTCTGGATGAGTATTAATACAAGTTGTGTATTGTCTCTCATATTCTGTGTTATTTCTGAATTCTAGTTACTTGTGATTCTGGTTTAATTCCGCATATTTAAGTTTCTTGTGCATGGTAATCAATTGTGCTTCTGTATTTCCCAACAAGTCAGAATAACATTACTAGAGATCAAGAGGCACAATACATAGATCAGTACATTATAGGTATAAATTGGTCACATTTAGTAGATTCAATAGATAATATTGAGGTCATTGATATAGAACCAATCATTAGAATAGAAGATAAAAATGCACAAGATATACCAAATGTTACTTGATAAATAATTAATGCTTTTACCTAAATTAAGGTAGAAATCTATTAACATATTATATAATCAAGATGAAAACCCTTTTGTCATTTTCAAAAAATCATAGGGCATGATATTTATGCTTGTTCAACACTACAATAGAAAATTTAGAAATATAATGACAAAGGTACTATTTATATTATACATCCCATACTACCACCTACTAGGGCTCAGAACAAGGGTCTAATACACCAAAATTATAAGCATTCAATAAGGAACCCTTTGACTTTTTAGAGTTTTATAGAGAATGAATATAGACAATATGTGAAAATTGATGAGGACACAAAGTCAAATATATGTATAGTTGCATTTATTCAACACATAGGTCATTATCAAGATGAATTCCAGAAAGATAATATTTCCAAGGTCCAATAGGACATGTTATAGTACTAGTTGCATGTGGTCCCAAAGTTTTAGGCACACTATTTTTTGTTATGAAAATAGGAAATCAAATAAGTGATACATTTAGACAAAAATGGTTTTAATAAATGGGATCTATAGTTGATAAGTTACAACATTGTCTTAAATTCAAATTTGACAATGCTATGATTCATATTCTTCATGATGGTATTAATGACAATCATAAATTTATAAATTATAGTCCATGCTCAAAGTTTATTTTTATTAAAACCACATATGAATTTTCTTACCATAATAGAGAAACATTTTATACACATACATATGATTCTAAATAATGAAAAAGAAAAAGATAAAGTTATAAAACATGAGTGGTATGATGATCACACTGATAATGATATATGGGAATTTGACAAGATTTAGTATCTAGAAGTCAATAATCTTACACTAAATCCATTGTTCTATTATAAAAATATTTTGATGTGTTATTAGATTTTAAAACATTACACATATTCTAAAATACAAAGTTAAAAGAATATTTCAAAAAAATCTAAAAATTAAGACATGCATAATATGCATATTTAATTTATATTCATTGATTTATGCTTTAGTATATGTAGTACTTATATATATAGTTTTATATAAAATATGATTCAAAGTTTACTTGATTGAGTTTCAAAACATACATGTTGTCACTTTTAGATGCAGTTGCATGTGGTGATATTATCTCAAACCTAGAAAGCATACACAGACAAAACTACACTAATTTAGATAGTAACACACTATGCTCTTGTCCCATTCTAATAGAGTTGTCATAGTGAACACATTCTCTAATTTCTTAGATCCAAAATAGTTATATGTCTTCTACAACTTTTTTGCATCACAACAATTTCAATTAGGGCATCTTTTACTCTAGTTTTATGCTTTATGACTATTCCTTTTGTTCTTACTACAATATAGTATAATGTGTGCATCTTTCCATATTTTATCACCTACATTCACATTGTTATCTTACTAAATACATGATTTTATGAATATATTGATATTAAAAATGGATTATGTAGATCAATTTCACTTATTCATGCATGTTTATCATGTTTACTTCTTTGTTTCATGATTTTTGTGTATTCATTCCTATGGATTATAGACATTTGAACATGTCCTTGTTTGAAGATCTAAACTTTGTTATTTGTTTATATGTGTGTGAGTGACAATTGAACATTTCCCTTGTATGCATTCCCTTGGTCTTCTTTCACATTTTGTGTGATTTTACATGTGCTCTTTGTGTATGCATCATGACCATGACTCTTGTTTGTAATTATTTTGTTTAGTTTTTTTATTCCATATTGGATATTATGCATCTTCCTAGTTTTTGGATGCCATGGTCAATATAATGCATTTTACCTTAGTACTTATATATTATTTGCAAGTACTTAATTTATTATAATTTATTTACTATGTGCCTAATTGCTAAAATCTATCTAAAATGACACTATGTATGCTTGGTTCTGCATGTATCACATGTTACTATTTTTATCAAATTATCAATACAATGCCATGATCTCTAATGTTGTCATTATTAATCCATATTTAAATATTTTTATAACATAATTTACATAACTTTTTTTACATTGAGTAAAGTTATAACATAATATTCATAACTCACCTCAAAAAGGGGCCATATGTTGTGGCTTGTCTTAGAGATCAAGCTTTAACACTTCACTACACAAATAGAAAAATATAGTAATTAGTTTATCATAGTGTATACAATTTTTTTCCTCATAATTTTCATTCACACAACACCGCATCATTTGGGTGATATCATAAGCCATGGTTGTCCAAAATAATGCACTTTCATCCTAGAATCAAAAATAATGTTTTCAAAATTCTCAAAATAATATTAAATTTATAGAATGTTTTTTTAGTGGTTACCCAAAAATAATTTTAGATATTTAAAAATTATAATTACATATTTTGCCCATATTTAAGGAATCATGTGAAACATGTTTTCCAGAATGTTACATAATTTATTACTAAATTATAAAAAAATAGTATACTTAGATATCAAATTGGGGGCATGTGCACAATGCATGATCACTCTCTTACTCAATTTTTCACTATTTTCTTTAGAAGGAATGGTAATTCATGTCATTATCTATGTTCTTGTTTTAACCTTTTAAGACTTAACTAGTGTAAATCCTATGTTGTTAAAGATTTGAGTATGATGCTAATATGGAATGAAAAATGGAAACGATTGATTAAATTGAAGTTTAAAAAAATAGTAACTGAGAAGAGAAAGAGTAATTATCTAGAGGTAAACTAGCCTTTCTACAGATCAAGGAACTGAAATAGGTAGGAGAAATAAGGAGACACCTTCCATTTTCTAACTGTGGTTGAAACCTAGTCTTAGATGCTAGCTTCAATATCAAGACAAAAACACCATGTAGTGATAGTGTCTAATTATGCATCTAGTGTCCCTCATATAGGAACTATCTAAAACTTTTAGGGAAGTTGAGGGAGGTTTTAGGGGTCTTGTAGGTAGTTCTATGTCATCTGGGAGCTTGCCTATGTCACTAATTTAGTTGAATATCTTCCAAAACCCTAATGAGTACCTACACACATGAAATAACAACTAGATCAAATTTAAAAAATAAGAGAAAAATTGGGTTGTGGGATGTTACGATTTTGTAAAGTAGAATCCATATTGTCTTAGTTACTACCTACATTAACCCCAATGTTAGGGGTCTTAGATCACATGTAGTTCTCCTTTATGGAATGTGCATAATCGAATTGCATGATATTCTATATTGAATTTTTCTTAGGCCCTTCTTTGATAAAGCATGTAATGTTTAGATATGAAGGTTGAGTAGTATGCAAAGTATTGAGTTGTACTATTGATTTTGTGTAATTATGTGCCAAAATAGTAAGTACTAGATGTAAAATTCCTTATGAGGATATTTATATATAAGTAACTTTGATTTGAATATAATACCTTATTCACTAGTTGATAAGTTGTAAAAGAGAGATAAAAAACATAAGAGAAGGCTCAAGAAAGGGTTATGACTCAAACTTGAGATAAAATGGCCATCAAACACTAAAGACATAATTGGACATTAGTGCCACATAACATTACTATATTGAAAATGGAATTAGTCCTAAGGCTTAAAGTAGAGCTAAAACCAAGTAAGATAGGCTAGGGGACCTTGTGACTAAAATAAGGTGACCCAAGACCACTAGGAGTGCCATAAATAGGGAAAATAATACATAATAAAGACAAAAAGACTAAAAATGACCATGTAAACAAGGATTATATTCATCATTAAGACATTCATGTGGAAGAGTAAAAAAAGACATAATACTTATGCTTTCTTGACCAAATTAGGGTGTTTACATTTGCCTCCCTTTTATTCTAGTAATACAATAAAATATAAGTATTATAGTAAAGTAAAAAGAGGAACACATACCTGCATTTATGTGAATGTGTTCCTGGACTTGGCCCACTTCTTGGCCAGAGAAGTGGATAGGGTCTAGAGTGAAATATGTGAAGAGGAACTTCATGGTGTGGATGTCCTCTATACTATATTTGAATGGTGCACTAAATCGTGAGGAATAAAAACCTTATTTACCCCCCCCTCCCCAATCCTGATATTTATATTAAATTTGAGTATGTAAAATGAATGTGTGGAGAAATAAATTTCATTTACTCCCACTCTAATATTAAAAATTAAATCTAGGTATGTAAACTAAATGTGTGGAGAAACAAGTCTCATTTCCCCCACTCTAATATCTAAATTAAATCTGGGTATGTAAATTGGGTTTGGTGGAATGCTAAGGATCAATTGCTACAGATGGTCATGTGACCCAAACTGGTGAAAACCTAGTGACATCCTAGTGATGATACTAGGTGTAACTTGATAATCTAAAAACAAATACCAAGGACATGTGCTCTGCATCATGTCCCCTAATCCTTATATGTGAGTAATATAGGTATGTATCTAAACATCTATATATCTGTGTCAAAACTGCATATATGCATAGACCTATGTGTCTAAATATTTGTATATTTACATAGACCTATGTTTCTAAATAGTTGTAATTGAGTATACTTATGTATATGTGTGAACATATGCATCTAAGTATCTATATATCTACATATACCTTTGTATTTGTGTAAAATTGTGCATCTAAATATTTGTATATATGTGTAGACCTATATGTCTAAATAGTTGTATTTGAGTAGATTATGTATCTGTATGAAATTATGCATTTGAGTATCTATATATCTATGTAGACTTTTATGTCTAAATAACTATATCTAAGTAGACTTGTGTATCTCTATGAACTTGTGCATCTAAGTATCTATATATCTATATAGACCTATGTGTCTAAATCTATATCTAAGTAAACCTATGTGTATGAGCCCTTGTATGTCTAAAGTATTCTATGTGTATTTACCCCCTTTTGGTGAGAGAGCTGAGATTATAGTGAGGGTGTCTAACTAAAAGTGGTAATGATCAATTGTATTGGTGTTAATTAGTAGCTATGATGTTATTTTAAGTTTGAATAGTTTATTTATCGTGAAAGATTTGATTGTTTAAATTGGTAAGGGGATAAATATATTTTATGTATATTGAGTTTATTATGGTAATATAATTTTTTATTATTTTTTATAGTTAAAAGTGATTAGGATATTAGTTTAACCAATATAGGGCATGACACATTAATGTCAAGTCCTATGTGCAAGAGATGGTTCATAAATTAGAGTTATAGTTCTCAAGATATCACGCTGGCAAGAAATTGGTATTAGTTAGTGAAATTAGCATGCAAGATCAACATTAATAAGGTGGAATTTGATAAGTATGACTTAAATATGTTATTTAATTAGTTTCTTAATTCATTTGAATCATTTTAGTTAAGATTGATTATTTGTCTAAGTTAGAGAATATGCTGAGGAGATGAGGAGCTAGTTTGACCAGATACGAAGAGGTGGAGGCACAAATGTAGGATGGGGAGGAGGTTACCCTAGTAAGGATTCCATAAAATTTCCTATTTTTATAATTTGTAATTCATTTTAAATATTTTTACTAAAAAATTGCTAGTTTAGGGCCTATTTTAGAAAAGCAGCACTACTATCTAGATATGGGCACTACTATCCAGGACATGGTGCTAGTGTCTAGGATGTGGCATTATTGTTCAATGCTACTATATTATATTTAATTCTAATGTATAGTATTTTTAAGGATTATTATTTTTGGTTAGATTTTTATGTCTATTATTATCTATTATCTATTATTTTTTGATTTTATGTTTTTGATGTATGATTTAGTTATACTTTTGTAGGTGGATGCACATTCGAGAGAGTTTTAGACTAAATGGATGATGGATACCCTACTAGGTCTAATCCTATCAGATGATAAGGTGGTCATTCTTGAGAGAGATGGTTTAAGACATGTTAGATTCTTATAGCCTATGACCTAAGATAAACACATGAATATTGCATTGTGCAAGAGATGAGATGTATATACCTACACTTTTTGGTTACTGATTGTGAAGATGATTGCTACCTTAGAGGATGTGTATAGGATTTTGTGTCCTACCTATTTTTGGGTAGAGATCCATATTTTAGGAGGAAATGGGTGTTTGAGCTATATATTGAGTTCACATTTATTCATATAATATGGTTATAAGGAATCATCGTATAGGGAGCCCTAATGATATGCTATTGACACTGATTATCACTACTGAGATTCTATAATTACAAAAGTTCTTAGCCATTTTATTAGCTTCATTTGTGGATGTATATGAGAGCATGGTATTGATATCCTATAAGATGCATGAGATAGTGTAGGATATAGAGGAGCATGTTCCCATATATTCATGGGGTTGGATAATGCTAGCCCACTTATATAGGGACTTATACCATTTCATATAGGACATGTGTGGCATAGGGATTGGATCATATGTAACTTACACTATTGGATATATGGGCACATAATAGTGAGCAAGATGATGTTGACTTTATGAGACAATTAGGATCATCTATAATTATTTATAGAGAGGTGGATTAGGATGGGTCGTGTGACCAAGAGGTGCATGATGTAGTACTAACATGTGTTAGATAGTTTGATAGCAGGGAACATTATCTAGAGGCCCTACATGGGCTTTAAGGGATGTCATCAAGATGGTACTCAACTTAGATATATTTGAGTGAGTTTTTAGATGCATGATTTTTGGGTTAATGTGTGTGAATGGTTCTAGTATGATCAAGTTACATGATAGTTCGGTATGGTTCAATATGTGCCCATAACACCAGTGGTATGGTTGAGGAGTTATCAAGATCCTACAAGGATAGGTAGTAGATTGAGGACATCTATTCCTGAGTTAGCTCCCATTCCTTTCATAAAATGAGATCTTGAGATTGATATACTAGATGTAGATCATGTAGGAGTCACTAATGCCTATACATCCTAGTGGAGAGATCATAAATGAACATTTATATTTACTAGGGATTATCATAGAGGGTTTATTAGAGGTAGATCCCCTTAGGGTTGTCAATGGTAATTTATTATAGTGTGCTTGTATATTGTATGTATTTGGTTACTCGTTTCCTTGGTTAGGAATTTGATGTTTTGTGGGTATACATAGGTTCAAGTGATGATGAGTATTGGGAGACTACCATCAAGTTAGTACTTTGCATATTGACATGACATATTATTAATGATTCCATGGAGGATGGTTTGGTAGAGAGGGCCATTGATGTTACTATTGTTTATGCCCATTTATTTTATTGAGATGTAATAGCTAATTTAATGTACAAAAAAGCAAGTGCAGATAGAGATGAGGCACACACAAAGTTACATAAGCAGACCATGCTTACACCTAATGCTCTAGGTGGGGCTAGTAGTTAGATAGTGGATGCATGCATATGTCTTCAAAGATAGCATACAAATTGTATGGATGAACTGGGTAGGTTTCATGAGAGAGAGAGAGAGAGAGAGAGAGAGAGAGAGAGAGAGAGAGAGAGAGAGAGAGAGAGAGAGAGAGAGAGAGAGAGAGAGGAGAGAGAGAGGAGAGAGAGAGAGAGGAGAGAGAGAGAGAGGAGAGAGAGAGAGAGAGAGAGAGAGAGAGAGAGAGAGAGAGAGAGAGAGAGGAGGAGAGAGAGAGAGAGAGAGAGAGAGAGAGAGAGTATGTCATTTTTGATCTAAGTCATAGAGGGAGAGTGGGGCCTCTAATTCTAACATGGATATCATTAAGAGTGAGAGTGGGGGAGTTGGTCCTAGTGACCATATCCACATTATTGAGTGATGGAACATACTTGTATTGAAACTATATTTAGAGTTATATATATAAAATGTTCGTTGTTATATTGACACTTTGTATATTGGTATCTAGATCTAGTTATATTGTGTATGTTGATATGCATTTAATTGATTTGATTATTTTAAATGGTGATATTGGTATATGGTATTTGTCAAAGTAAATTTAATGAATTTTTATCTATTTACAAATGTTTAGGTGTATGTGTATTGGATTAATATTTTTTATTTATTGGTATAGGTTTTATAGGTATTACATAAGATACCTATATGTAGATCATATGACTATGGTATGACCTATCTGAACCTGGATGGCATGGAGAACTAACAACCATATTTCTCATGCTATGTTGGTGTAGAAGTAGATTCTAAAATTAAAATTGTGTGTGATACACTAGTAGTGGCTAGGTGTGCATACTCTACAACAAATATCTTGACTATTTGGTGTTTCTAAAACTATACTCTAAGCTATGTGATTTATAACAATTATCTTGATTAGTGTTTGAACTAAGGCTATGTTTTGATATTTTTAATTATTTCTAAATGTCTTAATAGGTTTTTGAATTGAATTTGTGCTCTGAGCTTTGTAGTTGTTTCCATATACCTTGGTTGGTGTTCAAACCGATGCTGTAATTTGATATCTATAATTATTTCCATATATTTTGATTGGTGTTAAAACTATGCCATGCTCTGATTTCTATAGTTGTTTTTCATATATCTTGATTGGTGCATGAATTGAATCTATGCTCTAATATCTATGAACTAGATCTATGCTGAAGCTATGGTGCATGAGATCACTCATAACTAGGTGTGTTAGAAACCACATGGTTCATGTAATGAGTAACCAATGGATCCTAAAAGGGAGCATACTAGGATAACTCTATCATAATGGAGTGTAATCAAGGAGAGTGTGGATACTTATATATCAATTCCCCTTGTGTGAATGCTATAATGCCTCAATTGATATTACTAGTCAATGTGGGCCTAGAGTGCACAACAATGCTCATCTGAATAGCCATTTATCTTGTGGAAGTTTCAATATGGATTATTTGGTACCCTATGCAAATGGTGTTTTGGATGATGATTGATAAGAGGAAGTTGATCATCTCCCTATCTAATAATGTAAGCAATATGTAATGAGGGTCTATCCTTGTCTAAAAATTGTATAACCCTTCAGTGTCTATCTTGTGTTCTTCTCACTATAGAAGGTGCTATGTGAAGTGGATCTTTTCCATTATAGAGTATATTTATCAAATTTTTATGTTATTTTGGTTTCTTAATTGGAAGTGGATTAGTTTTTTATTCCATGTTAGATTATTGGGACTCTGAGAGGCCTAATCCAAATCTACCTCTAAATGTGTAACTACTAGTCCCAATTATGTCTCTAATGTTATAGCTACATTACATAGATGTCAAAATGATTTTGATGTCTTATATAATAATTTATCCTTAAGAGGAAAATTAAGATTCTGGCAAAGATGTGTTGTACTTATAATTTTTTTGGTTGGTAAATCAACTGATGTAAACATGATTTGAATCTTAAAATGTATTCAGTTGTTGGCTCTATCTCACCCTGGTATAATGAAGGTAACCTCTCATGTGTGACTTGAGGTTGCTTATTATATATGTAATGCCTGAGAAAGGCTATTTTCAACTCCTTAATGTATTTAGTGACCCAATAGGGATTATATGTTGGAACCAATTTAGTGCTCCCATATAAGGATTTTATAAATAATTGCAGTAGAATCAACTTATTTGTGACATGTGCCATGATTTTATCATAAGCTTAAAGGTGCAAGTATGGGTCTCCATGCCCATAAAATATAGGTAACATTGGTATCTAATTTTTTTGTGGCAACCTTGTAGTGTTGAGAAGTGTTGTCATTAATGTCAAGGTCAAGATTGATGTCATTAATGTCATGGTGAAGGTTGATATCATTGATGTCAAGGTGCAGATTCATAGTGAGTAGTCTATGAGATATGAACCATGTGATAATAGATAATTTTAAGGAAACCTAATATCTCTCTATTGAGAATTAATTTTGAGGAAACCTAATTATTATTTTGAGGTTGATGTCAAGTTTTCAATTCAAGCTAAGCATGTTTTGAGTACTAGGTGTCTTGAGAAGATTAGTCATCATAAGCATAGTCATATCATGGGCATATGCATGATGAGCAAGAATAAGTATGTACATAGATATGATATTGTATAAGGATAATTAAATCATTAAATAAAGGTGTAAAATCATCAATAATTGTGTTTAATATCTATTCTCAAGTCTTAAAAGTGATTAAGAATCCCAATCATGACACTAGTCATAATATGAAGGAACCTTGTGAGAAGGTATGGGCATGGTGGCCTGGTGAGATGGATGCATAGAGGCATAAGAGGTAGTACATGGTTTGTTTGTGTATGAATATGAGGCATTTGATCACTTATGTGTGTTTCAAGGTGAGCCTATAGAGGTAAGACCTACAGACCTAGCATGCAACTAAACTTGTTCTAGAGCCTACCTGACCCAATGAGGTACCATGAAATTCTATCAAGACCTATTAAGGATGAAAATTAGTGTTAGATCATGTGAGAAGTTTTTTTATCATGTGATTGAGGTATATATTTCATTAACAGTGCCTACAAGGTTAGTTTCAAGGCCTAATGTGACTTGCAGGATAAAAGCCTAGAGAGCAAAGAGAGAGATGGTGGCATAATAGGGTATCAAGATTAGTTTCTAATGTAATAATTAACATGTGAGAATTTTAAATAGTGTGATAGGTTTTCTTAGGTATGTTTACCAAGTCTAAGGTCAAATTTTGCAATAAAATGCAAGAAAATGTGTTTCAAGGTCTCTTGAGTGCACAAAATGAAGGGTTATCAACATGATAAGGACTTTCATGTGTTCATTTTCATGTGTAACATCTAAATGATAACCTAATACATTCATGGTATATTTTTAAGGTTCCTAGATAAAATTTACAAGTATTGGTTTTTGGAATAAGGGGATAAGCTTTATGAATGATCGTTAGACTGTAAGGTGGTTTTAAACCTCTCTAAAACCCTAACTTTGACTTGATGAGAAAGATCTTGATAAAAACATCCTAGAATGGTTTGAATGGATAAGTAAGTTATTAAGGTTGTATTCAACTTTATCAATCATTTTTAGTTGTTATTTTTTATTTATCAAGAGAGTGAGTGGACCCTACAAAAAAAGGCCTATTTCTAAGAATTGTTTTGTAAAAGGTAGATTTGACTGAGTCAAAGTTGATAATTGGATGAAAATTGAATATTGATACTTGTATATTATGTCCAAGGTATTTATTGAGTGGGTTATATCCATTATTGGTGATAAATATTCATACAAGTTGACCTATCACTAAAAGGCCTAATGGTGTAGACAGTGAGAAAACTAGGTATGAGTTAGAAGTTGTTTAAGAAAGTGTTATCATGGACTAGGGATGAATATAAGTGCATGGAATTTTTTTTAAATAACTATAATACATGTTCATGTTTGATATATTTTTTTTAGGTTAGTGGATATGATAAAATTATTTCTCATAAGTTAACTTGTCTTGTACAGATGAGATAGTGAAAGTGTAAGGTTATGAGATTGGTTTGTAGGCCTAATATTGTCATTTGAACATGGCATATTTATATATTATAGTTACCTAATGAATATATAGGATCATTGAAATGTATAAATATTCTATAAAATTATATACATAGGTGTTTAAGGTCATTTCACCATGACTGTGTTTGAAGGTAAACTAGTAGATCTAGGTATGCAAGTTGCAGTGATGAGTTGGAGGCTTTCTACCCTGAGCTGAAGCATAAAATACATATGATGTTTTTATTTATGCCATTATTTCCTATAAATTATTTATATAATCTTTAAAATAGGTAAAAGTGATTTAAATGGCAAAGCCAAAATGGGTTGACTGGTTCAGGTTTGATTATGTATATTGAAGATAAAAGATTGGTCTGCAAGACCAATATTTGGCATTATACCTTAAAATATTTGTAATTTAGAGTGATATATAGATGTAAAATAATATATTTAAGGTTAAAAATTTCATAATAGCATTATTTTAGGGATTAAAGTTTACTCTTTATGACTGTGTTTGAGACCAGTTGGTAATTCTAAGTGGGCTACTTGTAGAAAAGGGTTTGAGTCTTTTACCCTAATTTATGAAGTATAATTAACATGGTGATGACCCTAAGATCATATAAAATTATGTATATGTGTTTTTTTTTTCATGGTTGTTTGAAAATTTTGTGTTTATACTTCAATTATTCAAGACAAACTTTTTGGGTATGCACATGCCTAAAATGAACAATACTAATGTTGTGCTCCAAGTAGTGGTTTGAGATAATAGAGTTATGGAGCCTAGATTAGTTTTTAAAGGGTATATTTTGATGTAATATTATGTGTTTTTTCCATGTAATTTTTTTAATTTTCTCCAAGAGGATCAAAGGGTGATGTGTGCTAAGGAGGCCTAATGGGATTAGGTCTCCGTGAGATCTAAAAGGAGAGATAAGGTCTATTTGAGAAAGATCAGACCTAAAGGGAATCAAATAATGTTTTTATCCATGTATATGATATATAATAATATTAATTTAATGGATTAATTAATATGGTAAATATGTTTGTCCAACCAATAAGTATAGAACAAGAAAGTCTTGTATAAATACTATGCATTTTTAGGCCTATTAGTACGAGCACTGTAAGAGAACAAGAAAGTATATTGTAGAGAATACTGAGGTATTTGGACCATTATAATAGGATATAGGATAGGTGATGATAATTTTAATAGGTTATATGTGTTAGGATCAAGGTCATATGACCTAATCAAGTCAAGAAAAGGGCTAGTTGAGAGAATAAGGCTAGAGGCCATTTTGAGAGGGATAGAAGTGTGTGAAGAGGTGGAAGAGGATATCATCATCTATTATATGAGAAAAATAGTTTTATGAAAGTGATCAAGTTTTTAGGTGGCTAAGTTAGTGTTGAGTCATCTAGGGGGTTGGTACCTTATTGCAAGTGGTTGCTTGTTAAAGCCTAGTTGAGTTGGT